>SEMN01001184.1:0-89576 GCA_005408345.1 Macquaria australasica | reverse complement strand
ATATATATACATATATACATATATATACATATATACATATACATATATACATATACATACATACATATATATACATATATACATATACATATATACATATACATACATATATACATATATATATATATATATATATATATACACACACACACACATATCTCATTTATACACAATTACAGTTTTCTAAAGGACATTTTACTCATCATTTCAGACACGTGAGAGGAAGTCAGCAGCACACTGTGTTCTCATTGGTCTTTGAGGAAACCACATTTACATAATGAAACGCAGTGTTAAACTTCACTGGATCACTTGTTCTCATGTTTACATGCTACATCTCATTATTGAGACCTAATTACATGTTGTACTTGTTGTTAACATGTGGACGACTAACATACACACACACACATATAGGTGTACGACAGAGATTCTGCTGAGGTCAACACCTGAACAGGTCCAAGTTTCTGTTTCAAACAAACAGGTGGAGACAGCCAGAATTCCCATCATCAGTGAAAGCAGCGTAAAATCACTCTGTGCCCTCAACTGAATCCAAATCAACAGGAACTGTACAGATCAATAGTGAGCATAAAACATAAACCGTTCAGCTATGACAACAGTTAATAATGAATCCCCCCCTGCAGCTCCCACAATGCATCCAAACTGAGCTACAGTGCATTTGAACAGAGGGTGGGCAGATCCACTCCTAAAGTACTGATACTACCAATGCTGTGTGTCAGGGTGGTAAATCCACACTTTAATCTACCAGCCACTGACTGATAGATGTTCAAATTCACCAGCCACTTTCACATTTTACCAGCATGTGGCTGGTGCTAATTTCCAGCCCTGGTCTAGTTTCAATAGCATCAGTTGACTTAGTGCTGCAGTTTGGAGCCGTCACCTCATTAGCTCAGAGAACTCACGCGATAAACAGCTTGTTGTTTTCTTACATTATTGAGAACGAGATCCACATCTACTCACTTATTTAAGATGTTGAATTTAAAGTCAGTTTCATTTTTAGGTCCAGACTCCACTGAGAGACCGGCTGAAGGATGGTCAGCTTGAAGTCTGCAGCCGGCGGCCACAGATGGACCTGATGGATCCGGACATTTAACAGGAAGAGATGTTACAGGGCAAACACTGCCAGAAGAATGAAATGCTCAGACGAAATCTGTGTGTGAATAATTGTGTAACTACAGAAAGTTTTGTCTTTAAGCTTTCAGGGGGTACAGTAATACTAATGGACCAAACTGATGCAGTTTGAAGTGATGACCCTTCACATTTTAAGGTTTAGATGATGTTTCTAGACAGAGACGACCTGTTAAATCGTGTGAAGTTACTGAGGTTATGAGGAAATAACAACGCTCCAACTCACTGTAACACAAGACTTTCATAATTTGCATGATTTAAATCTTTCACAAGTCACGTCCTTTACAAGCACAAGCTATCCTATGAATGTGAACCACAAGTCCAAAAGACAAAACACAGGATCAGAACCTGCAGTAACTTAACCTGAACCAGGAGACTTTGTTAATCTGGATCAAAAGAAGACTCTGTCCTCCGCACAGTAAAGATTTTATAATCATGTCGTCGACTCTATTCCTAAACCAAACGAAGGTGGTAGCTCCTAGCCTGCGCCCAATGTGAAGAAACCAAAATGATCTGTAATATTTGTATATGTAACTAATTAATAGTATTCATGTTTTTCTTGTGTCATATGAAACAAGCAGGAAGATGTCGACTAGTTGAGTATTTTTGATCCAGATGATTTTAGAAGAACAGCAGCAAGTCAGGTTAAATGACCTTCTGGGTTTTTCCTAAACCCTCAAAGATTCACCTGTAAGAGTGGTAGATGCTGAACTGTTTATTAATAACACCAGAGACAGAAAATGGGGCTAGTTTGAGCTCAATTAAGGGGAGTCAGCTGGGTAAACATGGCACAACACAGACCTGTGTACCGGGTTACAGGTCCACTCCACAGCCGTCTTTCAGCACAACCCGACACGGGCCAGAGACTGCTGGAACTCGGCCCCCGTTTTACACATGTGGTGTAGGAAGTTGGAGCTCAGCCTTCCCCGCTTCAACGGACTAAAAGCTGCATTTGACACAATAATCTCACGGGATGAAACTACGCCAACAACGGCCACAGAAGGCAGCGCTGCCCGGAGGCAACACGAGGCTTCGCCACGGCGGGCAGCCAGCACGCAGCTAACGCTGCCTCCGCGCGATTAGCGGTTAAACGTGAAGGTGCCGGACGGGCACCACCCGCGGGCACCACCCGTCCTTCGGAACACGGCCGTGTCCAACCTTTCACACGTCTGTACCTCGAGGTGCGGCGGCTAACCGTTAGCACCCACCCGGCATGTTCTGCTCGACCGCGAGCGGAGCCAAATGTGGCGTTTTAAATGAAAGAAGGCGCCACGGTCGGTGCGTGTGTTGCGGTTCCGCCGTGTTCGGCAGCCGGGGTTAAATGGCGGCCCGGCGCTGGAAGTCGTTGTTATAACAACAACGCGCTGCAGCTGAAAACTCACCGACAATCTCCGCTGCAGAGTGAGCTATCTAGCTGTCATTAACTGGCTAGATTCGTCCGTAAAGCTTTTCTCTGAAGAAACATGAACGTCTCAAACTTTATTCAACTGAAATTACGAAGGTTTGTCACGTTAGCCACCAGCGGACTCCATCATGATGCTTCTTCTTCTCGGCCCCGCAGAAAAGCATGCCGGGACATTGTCGCAACGGGCGGGAGATCGCGGCGTCATCACGCAAAGGATTCTGGGAGATTGAGTTTTACCATATTTTTGGTCACTACACTAGAAGTTATATTATTAACTTTTACTGCTATTATCAGGTTTCATGCTTCAACGCTATACATAATTATTAGTTAGTTTCATTTCATTGTATTTGTATTTTTTGTCACACATCGGACTAAATGTGTGGTTCTCCTCCTTTGTCTCCTTTTTTCTTGCTTTGTGAATATTTAGACAAATGTGTGTTAGTTAAAGTTGTAACATGGCTGACTGTTCTATTTTGATAAATGCTCCACATAAAAAAGATATTATTACTGATGTATGTTTGCAGTTCTGCTACCTCCTACACCTGGTCACATGACAAGAGATGATATAAGAAATATGAAATGAGGATAAGAAAAAGAAAAGTGCATTTCTTTCAGCCTTTCTTTAAATCTTTGATGTTTTTCTTGTGAATTGCTGAATAATTTTACCTAAAAATGTTTTAATAAAACAAGGGGGGAAATCCCTCTTTGGTCATAAATCTGTATATAATGTACAATACCATGCCTTCACTTAGTACAACTGCTAGACTTTTAACAAATTCAAAAAGACAAGATGGTATCATGTTCGGGCCTCTCTTCACTGGGTATCAATCAGTTTGAGAATTTTTTTTAAGATTTTCTGATCACATTTAAAGGACTTTAAATTACTTCTTCCCATATCTTTAAAAAGCATTTTATTAATGTTACCTGTTTTAGTTCTGACATGCTTTATCTGTCCTGTTTGTTTATTTCACCCTTTTATTTGATCATATTGTTGCATATTTTATTCTCTGTTTATTGGCCATGTAAAGAGCTTTGTAACACTGTTTTGGGAAGTGCTTACAAATAACGTTTATTGTCATTTTTATTAGTAGTAGTTTTATTAATATCTATGCAACTGATGACGTGCAGTTGCAAGTAGACATTCCTTCATTTTAAGGAGTCGCAAGCCAAAAAGGTTAGAAAATACTGTTTTGGGGGATTTCCAGGTTTTTATGTCCCTGACCACAAACCTTCTCCATGCCTTTACATGGAGTTTATATTATACTATTATTATTATAGTAGCTCTTATATGAAAGTCAGGGCTACTCTGTGCACTGTGCTGTTCTCTGGTTGCAGTTCTACCCTCTGCCTGTCCACCGAGACACCAGAGACCATAAAAAGAGGAAGACCTTCTCAGGGTGATGATGAAGACAGATCTTCAGCCAAGCTGGCAGCTGTTGTGAACTACAGTGTGCTGGATCAATAACACTAACTGCATGCAGCGCCCAACAGTTTAAGGGTCTGAGATTTAAAGAACCTTCCAGAAGAAAATGACTGTGCCTACGATGCTTACACATATCTGACATATAGTGACAAGTACATATGTGTTACTCCATCACAAATCCTACCCTTTACACCACAGAGTTTTCATTTATTCCACAAAGCTTCAGCAGAGCTACGTTCTTTAAAAACGTTGTTAATATTTAGTTTTTCTTTCACTCAAAAATGTGACTCATTTTACAAATAAATAAATACATAAATACGTAAATACATAAATAAATACATAAATAAATACGTAAATACATAAATAAATACATAAATAAATACATAAATAAATAAATACGTAAATACATAAATAAATAAATACACAAATAAATAAATAAATAAATACATAAATACGTAAATAAATACATAAATAAATACATAAATATGTAAATACATAAATAAATACATAAATACATAAATAAATACGTAAATAATTAAATACGTAAATACATAAATAAATACATAAATATGTAAATAAATACACAAATAAATAAATAAATACGTAAATAAATAAATACATAAATAAATAAATACATAAATACGTAAATAAATAAATAAATACGTAAATACATAAATAAATAAATACGTAAATACATAAATACATAAATAAATAAATAAATAAATAAATAAATAAATAAATAAATACATAAATACATAAATAAATAAATAAATAAATACGTAAATACATAAATACATAAATAAATACATAAATAAATACGTAAATAAATAAATAAATACATAAATAAATACGTAAATAAATAAATACATAAATAAATAAATACATAAATACGTAAATAAATAAATACATAAATAAATAAATAAATAAATACGTAAATACATAAATAAATACATAAATACGTAAATAAATACACAAATAAATAAATAAATACGTAAATAAATAAATAAATACATAAATAAATACATAAATACGTAAATACATAAATAAATAAATACATAAATAAATACGTAAATACATAAATAAATAAATAAATAAATAAATACGTAAATAAATAAATACGTAAATACATAAATAAATAAATAAATACGTAAATAAATAAATAAATACCTAAATAAATACGTAAATACATAAATAAATAAATACATAAATAAATAAATAAATACGTAAATAAATAAATACGTAAATACATAAATAAATACGTAAATAAATAAATAAATAAATACGTAAATAAATAAATAAATACATAAATAAATACATAAATAAATACGTAACTTCGGCAAGGCTTCTAACACGACGTGACGTCATCCCAGGGCCTGTCCAATCAGAGGAGAGTCCGTGTTGGCGGGTCAGCGCTGAGCCGTCTCGAGCCGTTTCTCCTCCTCCAACCGCCGGTAAGTTCACCGTCTCTACCGTTAACACGGTTAACCGGCGGATCTACAGCCGGTGATGTACCGGTACACAGAGTACAGCCTTTTACCGGGCTAAAGCCACGGTTTGAGCTCTGTTTCTCACTCTAAAGACTTTAATCGCTGTCCGTTTACCGGCTTCCGGCGGCTAGCTCCTGCTAACGGTCGCTAGCTTAACCGTCAGCGCTTCATCCTAACTGATCACAGATCAGTTCTCTGTGGTTATCGATCAGTATGTGACTGAATTAAAGGAGCAACGTAATGTGGTGATAATGGGGAGCTAACAGCTAACTCCTAGAAGCTCGTGTGTGTGTGTGTGCTGCAACTAACCCTTCTTTCATGATCAATTCATCTGCTGATTATTTCCTCAGTTCATTGATCCTTTGTATAGTCTATCAAATGTTAAAATGAGAAAATTGATATTCCCAGAGGCCACAGTGATGTTTTACATTTACTGCCATGTATGACCAAGAAAACAGCAAAGCATCACATTTCAGAAATAGGAACCAAAAACGACTGAGACCATTAATCAATTATCAGATTAGTTGATTATCTAATCAATGAACAGTGTAATAAATGCAGCTCCACTAAAAAGCTCCATCTTAACTGGACATGGAAGTGACTGTTTAACCCCGAAGTCTGATTTGTGTAACAAGTGAAGGAAAGCTGTGGCTGTGAGACGAAGCGGACACAAACTAAATGCTGATAATGATTATATATATATATATATATATATATATATATATATATATATATATTGATTATAGAAAAAATAGAATCACTGCATGGGTCAACATCTCAGCCTCTGTTGGCCTGAAGGCTGCATGGCATAATACTCTGTTACTGTGTAGTACTTTCATGTACATGTATATTATATATGTGCAATATTTTTATTTTTATCTTATCTATTGTTCATACTTACAACTGCACTCAGTCACTCTATTATTATTCCTGTCTTTACTGTGTACAGGGCTATTTTCTATTTATTTTTATTGTATTTTATTATATTTTATTATTGTATTTCTATATATGACACTTTCTGGCTGTTGTAACGCTGAAAATTTCCCAGCTGTGGGACAATTAAAGGCTTATCTTATCTTATCTTATCTTATTATATGGTGTGTGTGTTTCTTCCAGCAGCAGCTCAGTGTGTCAGGGTTCATATGAGCAGCAGTGATGAGCAGCAGAAGCCGCAGGTCCTGGTGAGAGCTGATGTACACACCACACCTGTCACACACCTGTCACTCGACTGTCACACAGCTGTCACTCACCTGTCACACACTCGTCACACACCTGTCACTCACCTGTCACACACTCGTCACACACCTGTCACACACCTGTCACTCACCTGTCACACACTCGTCACACACCTGTCACACAGCCGTCACACACCTGTCACTCACCCGTCACACAGCTGTCACACACCCGTCACACACCTGTCACTCACCCATCACACAGCTGTCACACACCCGTCACACACCTGTCACACAACTGTCACTCACCTGTCACACACTCCTGTCACACAGCTGTCACACACCCGTCACACACCTGTCACACAGCCGTCACACCCGTCACACACCCGTCACACACCTGTCAGAGTCTGGCTGTGTTGTAGTCACATATAAAGGCAGAATAAGATTTTCTCGATGGGCTCAGATGCAGATCATTCAGATCATCTTAAGACATCCAGCTCTGGTTTTATTTTTGTAGTTTTCTCCATCATCTCTATCAGTAATAATAACATTGTCGTCATGGTGACATCACAGTGACATCACACGAGCAGTCACATGATCAGACAGGTCACTGATCCATGAAGGCAGTAACAGGAAGACTTTTCCAGACCTTCCCAGGGACAGTAAACAGGTCTGTGGGTAATGAGGGAAACCATGACTTTAATATCATGTGTAGAGCTGCAACTATCCATTATTTTCATTATCAATTCATCTGTTTATTGTTTCCTCAATTAATGGATGAATTGTTTGGTCTATAAGATGCCTGTGAATACCAAAGTGTCCCAGCTGACGTCTTCAGAGGACGACCAACAGAGAAACTGAACGTCAGGACCGTTTTAGGCATTTTTGCTTAATGATTAATTAATGATCAAGTGCTGGCAGTTCATTATCTGTTGATTGATTGACTGATCGGTTGATTGATTGCCTAATTGTCTCCGCTCTAACCCTTTGTGTTGTGTTTGTCTCAGTACCAAGAGTCGCTCCAGCTGTTCGGGGCGTAAAGGAGTGGATGGACCATTTTCCAAAGTGACTCTACAGAAGCCTGGATGGACAAAAGACGAGGTAATGGCCATCATGTTAGCATTCAGCGCTAACTCAGAAACTGCGTGTCCAGGTCCTTCACAGTAAAAGTCCTCCGTGAGGAGTAGCTGGCTTTTACTGTGAAGCAGCTGCAGGTACAGGATGAGTTAAGATAAGATAAGATAAGATGAGCCTGTAATTGTCCCACAGCGGGGAAATTTTCAGCGTTACAGCAGCCAGCAAAAGAGTCATATATAGAAATACAATAATAAAATATAATAAAATACAATAAAAATAAATAGAAAATAGTCCTGTACACAGTAAAGACAGGAATAATAATAGAGTGACTGAGTGCATTTGTAAGTATGAACAATAGATAAGATAAAAATAAAAATATTGCACATATATAATATACATGTACATGAAAGTACTACACAGTAACAGATGAAGTAATAACATCATGAATAAAAAAAAAAATGTATTAAGATAATGCACAGCAGCAGATGAAGTATAGTAGTGAACAGTCTGCTTATTGACAGTCAATGTAGATTACCGGGAGTTGTACTGATTATAGAGTCTGAAACGCTAACTTAAAGCAACTATACTGTAGTGTATGACAGCAGTGTGTCGCTGTCTCTGGTGGTGAATCATCAGCTGAATCTTTATCTGTTGCGGTTCCTCTCGGCCTCTCAGAGCGTCGCTTTCAGAATAAAAGCTGTAAAAAGCAGCTGGACACTTCCTGCTGAGCAGCAGACAGACTCAGTCAGAGACGAGCTGCTGAGCGTAGAGCTGACAGAGAGGCTGGACTGGACTCTGCAGCTGTCTGATCACATGTTCAACTGAAAGCTGATGACGTTCATGTTGACTTTGTTTCTGCTGTAAACAGTAAAGTTTACTTTCATACTTTCTGTCAGTGAATGATGATATAACAAACATTTGGCTTTCAAATATAAATCCCTGGTTGTTTTTGATATTTTCTCTGATTTGGGACAGACTGATCATCACTCTGCAGAGGTCACACAGTGAGCCAGCGTTGGTCATTTACTTATCAATAACCCCCAATATGAAGATCTGAGTATGTATATAAATATAAATAAATCATATATAAATCACCTCTTTGCTCTCAGCTCTGGTTTATATTTGTGCTGATTTCTGAGCCGTTGCACAGATATATGTCTGAGTCTAAAGAAACAAAACAACATTTTATTTTATTATTTACTGTACTGAATGAAGACGAGTCATTTTCTGTCTGCAGGTGTTTGTGTTGTTTACGCCTTAAAAGTCCGACATGATTTTTTAAAGACCAACAAGTTTGTTTGTCATTGGTGATGTTCAGGAATAGACACAACTAACAGTCAGTCAGTGCTGCTGATGCTGATGATGATGATGATGATGGTGATGATCTTCCTCCTCAGGATGAGAAGCTGCACAGACTGCTGAAGGAGTTTGGATCAAACAGCTGGTCTTCAGTTTCTCTTCATTTTAAAGTGAGTGGTTTTAGTTTTCAGTTGAAAGGTGATCGTGTGTGTGTGTGAGTGCTGAATGTGACGCAGAGTCCAGCTCACAGTCAGAAGCTCGTATTTACTGTCATATCTGACATGACATGAACGCAGCACACTGAGTCTCACAAACTCAGTGTGACGTGTGTTATTGATTGTGTCTAATAAATGTCATGAAGGCAGCAGGAGGTCTGTTATTATAATTCATATTCAGCAGCACGGTGTGGAAAATGAAACATTATCCTTTAGTATATATCCTGTAATATCTGACAGGGTTAGTACTCACAGCTTTACACATAATATTTTAGAAAGTGATATTTCTCTGTCATCGTATTGTATTCATACCTGGTGAGTACAGCTCCGTTACCTTAGCTTTCATTTATCATCAGCTGTGAGTTCATGATGTTTAAATACCAGCCAGAGGATCAGTATGATATAATCAGTCTAATATAATCAGTATAGAATAATGAGTATAATATTATCAGTATGATATAATCAATATATAATCAGTATTATAGGGACTGTGTGTCTGTACGTCCTGTCAGTCTCCAGATAACCAGCAGAACAGACAGAATATTTGTAACACATTCAAACTAATGAGCGGTTTGAATTCAAACTTTCCAGTCTGTAGTCAACAGAGTGTTTGAAGTAGTTTACGTTATGGTCCAGCAGGGGGTGCTCTCAATCAGCTTGACCTGTTGACTGATCGTAAACTAAGCTAATCAATAAAAATGGAGGAGGACAGAAGCAAAGCCGAGCTGATCAGATAATCAGGACACGAAGTATTTAGGTTGTAAATGACCAACACAGATCAGCTGTTACTCTACAACCACAACACACCTGAGGACTCATGCTGCTGCAACACAGGTGAGGCTCCAGGAACCAGCCACATCCAGGTCTCTGTAAGAAAGACTGTGTGTGTGTGTGTGTGTGTGCTGAAACAGCCGTCTCCAAACCACGTTAACTCGTCACCACAGCGGCAGTAAATACTGAAGCCTGACCTTGACATGCTGTTGCCATGGTGATTAACCATGTCAGCCTGCAGTTGTTGCTCAGAGCTGGAACACATCAGTCCAGTGTGAGTTACAGACCTGATCAGAGAAGGCGTCCTAACTCTGTCTCTGTGGTGTCTCAGGGTCAGAGGTCGGAGGTGGAGTGTCAGCGCAGGTGGCAGCAGATAAGGAATCCAGAGCTGGTCAAAGGTCCCTGGACTCAGGAGGAGGATGAGAGGGTAAACACTCAGACTGTCACCTTAGTGATCTCTATTTATTCAGCCCAAAAGCACAACTTTGCCTCAAGGGTCTTGTCCATCCAGCAGACGCCCCCCTCTGTCCTCAGAGCCTCGGTTCAGATAAAGAAGCTGAGGAAGAGCAGAGGAGACAGACAGACAGGAACCAGGTGGCGTGGACAGAACTGACCGACATAATAAAATCACAGTGGACAATCAGGATGACACAATTATAGATAGATTGTAACATAAATGAAGAATATGGATCCAGGAGGACGGTGAGCAACTTCAGGTGTCGCCAAACACACCTGAGTCACATGACCTCCTCTCCACCATGGAGACCTGGAAGAGGACAGACTACACACACACGCAACAGGGGCACGTTCTGCCTGAAATGTCCGCAGGTGTTGACTCATCACGTGGACACAAACAGGACTCCAGTGGACACATCACGTTGCTGCTGTGTGCACCTGTTCACCAGAACTCCTTTAGAAACTAATGATATGTTGTGATGTCACTTCCTGTACAGGTCATTGAGCTGGTTCACAAGTACGGCGTGAAGCGCTGGTCGCTCATTGCCAAACACCTGCACAGTCGGAACGGGAAGCAGTGCCGCGAGCGCTGGCACAACCACCTGAACCCGATGGTGAAGAAGAGCGGCTGGACGCTGGAGGAGGACCGCATCATCTGTCAGGCCCACAGACTGCTGGGAAACCGCTGGGCCGACATCTCCAAACTGCTGCCCGGCAGGTACGGAGACAAGCAGCAGGCCTCCTGCCAGTCTGCACGTTTGTCCTGAGGGTGGTTATCTGCTGTACGGTGGCCTTTTCAGGACATCTCAGACTGACATCAGCAGTCACCAGTTTTACCTTGAAATCACCACATTAAAGCGTCTGACTGAATAGACTTTATTATAACCTACATATTAAACTAAACTGAGCCCTAATGCTAACTGTTAGCAACATGCTGATGATTAGCATGTAACATGCTGACGATGCCTTCAGGTCACCACAGTGAAAGAGAAGCACGTTAGCGTATCAGGACTCTTTGTTAGCAGAGCTGGTTATCAGTGGGAGACTGCAGGTGATAAAACAAGTCCAGCTGTCCTCTGCTGGACCTGACACAGCGTCTGTGTTTTGTTCTCAGGACAGATAACTCCATCAAAAACCACTGGAACTCCACCCTGAAGAGGAAGGTGGAGAAGGAGGGATACCTGCAGGTCCTACACCTCTACAACTCCTCCATCACCTCCTCCAACTCCTCCAACTCCTCCAGCTCCTTCTCCACCAAACCAGCATCCAGGACCTGCGGCCCCCCCAGCACAGCCAACATCCCCACCAAGGTCAACATCCACCCATCACCCATCACCATCCATGATGTTAAAGGTGATCATGATGTTAGTCTCTCCTCCAGCAGGCAGACAGTCTGTCCAGTGTGAAGGACGAGTCCAGCTGCACCTCCAGCCATCAGAGCATGTGCGGACGCCATGTCAACCACGCCCACCTGTGCTCCGCCTGTGTCCCCGCTTCCTCCTCAAGTTACGACTCCTCTCTGAGCATGTGCGAGCTGACAGCGCCGGTGGAGCTGATGGAGGCGGTACAGTAGCTTTTTACAGATTTACCTGGAAGCAATAAACACGTTGTCATGTTTCCGCTCTGAAACTCATCCAGCGCTGCTGCTTCCTCTGCAAAGTATTAACTTCTATTAACATTACATATCCAACCTGACTTCATCCCAGAACCCAGACACCTGGAGGCGTGGCCCAAAGGAAGTGACGTCATCGCTCTCCACCTGCCTGTGCAGAGACGCCGCCGACCCGTCAGTCATTGATCTGAGCAGGAGTTATGTAAGACAACAATCAGCTGCCCTCCAAACGTGAAGTTAGACATGAAAGAGCCGAGCCCATTTTTATGTTTTAACCTGTTCAGTAAAAACGTCCTCTGTTCGTCCTCAGACCTTTAAAGTGGGACGTGTAGATGAAACATTAGTGTTCTGAGAGCTATTCTGACTCTGCCAGTCGTCTATAATAAGAGCAGAAGGGGTGACAGCAGCGTGCTGTTGTGTGCAGGTTGCAGGCCTGAAGGAGCAGCTGGTGAACAGTGAGGACTCCACCTCCTCCTGCAGCAGGAGCAACATGTTGGGAGCTCTGACCTTCTCTCCCTCTGAGGTAAAGACACGCTGTTTGTCCTGATGTGCATCTGATGTCTGTCTGTCTGCCTCTCTGTCTGTCTGTCTGCCTGCCTGTCTGTCTGTCTCTCTGCCTGTCTCTCTGTCTGTCTCTGCCTGTCTGTCTGTCTGCCTCTCTGTCTATTTGTCTGTCTGTCTGTCTGCCTCTCTGTCTGTCTGTCTGCCTGTCTATCTGCCTCTGTCTGTCTGTCTGTCTGCCTCTCTGTCTGTCTGCCTCTCTGTCTATCTGTCTGACTGTCTGTCTCTCTGCCTGTCTGTCTGTCTGTCTCTCTGCCTGTCTGTCTGCCTCTCTGTCTGCCTGTCTGTCTGTCTCTCTGCCTGTCTGTCTGTCTATCTGTCTGAATGTCTGTCTGTCTCTCTGTCTGCCTGTCTCTCTCTCTGCCTGTCTGCCTGTCTGTCTGTCTCTCTGCCTGTCTGTCTGTCTATCTGTCTGAATGTCTGTCTGCCTCTCTGTCTGCCTGTCTGTCTCTCTCTCTCTCTGTCTGTCTGCCTGTCTCTCTCTCTGTCTGTCTGCCTGTCTCTCTCTCTGTCTGTCTCTGCCTGTCTGTCTGTCTGCCTCTCTGTCTATTTGTCTGTCTGTCTGTCTGCCTCTCTGTCTGTCTGTCTGCCTGTCTATCTGCCTCTGTCTGTCTGTCTGTCTGCCTCTCTGTCTGTCTGCCTCTCTGTCTATCTGTCTGACTGTCTGTCTCTCTGCCTGTCTGTCTGTCTGTCTCTCTGCCTGTCTGTCTGCCTCTCTGTCTGCCTGTCTGTCTGTCTCTCTGCCTGTCTGTCTGTCTATCTGTCTGAATGTCTGTCTGTCTCTCTGTCTGCCTGTCTCTCTCTCTGCCTGTCTGCCTGTCTGTCTGTCTCTCTGCCTGTCTGTCTGTCTATCTGTCTGAATGTCTGTCTGCCTCTCTGTCTGCCTGTCTGTCTCTCTCTCTCTCTGTCTGTCTGCCTGTCTCTCTCTCTGTCTGTCTGCCTGTCTCTCTCTCTGTCTGTCTATCTGTCTGACTGTCTGCCTGTCTCTCTGTCTGCCTGTCTCTCTGCCTGTCTGTCTGTCTATCTGTCTGAATGTCTGTCTGTCTCTCTGTCTGCCTGTCTCTCTCTCTGCCTGTCTGTCTGCAGTTCTTCAGTCTGTGTGGTGTTGAGGATCTGAAGTTACAGCGTCCGGCTCTCACCTCCACCCCCGTCTGTTCCCTCAAACACTCCACCAACACCAACCAGGACGACTCCTGTCTGCACTGCAGCCACAACCACACCACCCAGTACGTCAGAGGGGTCAGAGGTCACACTCATGTAGTTTTCTGTAGTGTATTGAGAGACATCGTGATGTTACACATGTAGTGAGACTAACGTGAGCTGCTGTGGTTCAGGACGCCCACAGAGATCAGAGACAGGATCAGAGCGCTGTGGATGTCGGCTCCTCAAACACCGACACCGCTGAAGACCAGCAACAGCAGCCAGGACGAGGTGAGAGGACACGCTGCACCCACCCCGTTCTGCTGTCCCCTCACCGTCAGGGGTCAGGGTTCAGACTTGAGTTGTTTTCTGGAAGCACAACACAGTGTGTGTCTCTGGTTCAGGTGTCAGTTTGTTCGAGCAGGATGATGAATCTGACGTGGGAGGAGCCAGGTGCTGGTCCTGACAGCCAACAGTCCAGCAGCAGCTCTGAGGTCTGACCCACATAGACACGTTAGATTGACCTGAGCTCACAGCAGCTGTCACTTCATTTACTGTCCATCCCAGAAACACCACTGTTCACTGTCTGAAATCAGACCTGTGGCCTCATGAACACGTTTCACTCACAGTCTGTCAGTTAGCCCACCGTTTATTTCACTGGTTTTACACTTAAGTTTGGTGGAAACGTCTCTGAGCAGCAACAAGGACTCTGCTGATCCCCATCCTGGTCTCAGGTCCTCAGTGACACCACTCTGAGTCAGGAGACCTCCTGGAACTAAAACAAAATACTGTTCATGTGGACTTCTGTCCTCCAGGTCCAGGGAGAGAGTCTGCTGAGCTCCATCCTTCAGGTCCAGAGAGAGTCCAGGTCCAGCTCACAGGTTCAGAGAGAGTCCAGGTCCACCTCACAGGATCAGGGGGAGTCCATCTCTGTCTCACAGGATCAGGGGGAGTCCAGCTCCATCCAGCACCAGGTCTACAGAGAGTCCAGCTCTGTCCCAGGCTGTGAGGAGTTTGGCTGCTTCCCGTTGGAGGGACAGATGGAGGTGTGGTGGTGTCAGCAGCCTGTCGGTTACCGGCACTCTCCTGAATGTCCTGCATACAGACTGAACCCCTTCGAGGTGAGGACTGACCCACAAACACTCTGAGACCTGATCATGGAGGATCTTAATGTTGTGTGTCAGGTTCCTCTGGAAGCTTTGAACTAGAACTCTGCTGATTTAGTCCTTAACTCTCCCGTTCAGACTCAGACCGGCAGTGAGTGGACCTGCTAACACACATCAGTGAGCCTTCATCACCATCAACACACACACACCGCCCTGCTGCCCCAAATACTCACTACAGCACCACATGTGGATTCATCCGCTGCTGAAAATAGTCCCCAACAAAGTCACTATTTCCTCCTGTTAGTTTGATAAAAACTTCAGTGAGCAGCTGTTTGAAACATCAAACTATAGATTTCTGTGTTTTTAAAGTCAGACAGGACTGAGAGCCACAGACATGTTGTTGGTCTGAGTCTGAACATGAGACTTAGTGATAAAGAATGAAGGACAGCAGCAGCCTGGTGCTGTTATATCAGTAGCAGCGTTGATGGAGTCAGAGAGGAGCTCTTTGCAGGCTTGCTGCCTGAACATGATGCTGAGCGTGTGTGTGTGTGTGTGTGTGGGGGCAGCTGAGCAGTGACTTACAGGTGGTGATGTTTGGGAAAACAGACGATCAGATGCGCCTGACAGAGCAGGCCCGACTCTACGTGGAGCCCTGATCCTGATCCTGACCCTCAGCTGGTGAGTCAGCCTGACTCTGCTGGTGTGGGTGGAGTCCTGGATGAGTGAAGTCTCTGTCCCTGAAGGTTTCATGGTGGCAGGTATTCTGCTGAACAGATGGAGGGAAGCGCTGCTCTCTGTGTTGCACTTTGAATGACTGCAGGTTTAATTTCATCATTTTATGTTGAGTCCAAATGAGCCATCTGGTTTCACCAGATAAACATGACACATAATGTTACAAGTGAACGACACCAGGATCAGAGGACGGTAAATAAGCTTCAGGTACTAATGTGGACTGTACTGGAGATAAAAGCTGCACTTTGTGTTAAAGCACAGACTTTCAGTTTACACAACACGCAAATGAACTGTAACTTTCCTAAAACATGAATAATCTGTTTTTTCAGACGACATTAATTACGTAAATAATACTGTTTTGAGAAGAAAGAAGTTCACATTGTTCTTGTGGGCAGTCTGGATGTTAAATGTAGGATGAGGGTTAACATGCAGAGTAGTGTCAGCAGACAGGTAGGCTAGCCTGCCTGCAAGGTCAAACCCAGGGTAAAAAGACCCCCACAGTCAAATCCCTTGGATGTGTTCACACATGAAACTGATTGATTTATTTTGTTTGCAGAGATACCTGCTTTCATCATCATCATCTCATCAGCAGCAGCTCTATATGAGACGACCAGAGAAAGAAACCTGACTGAATCTGTCGACTGTTTTTATTATAATTATATTGGTTTGTGAATCATGAGTCGGCGTTCACTGCACAGAGTCAGTTTATTTGATATGACTGATGTTTTATTGATTTATTCAGCAGTTAACAGAAAACATCTTCACAAACTTTAATGATTTCATTTCATTGTACTTTTATTCAAACTGAATTTTAACAAAAACAAACTTTTTAATGTACTATTTCTTGTAGTTTCACTGAATTATTTTGTAGATTGAATCTTTTTAAATGAGCTGTATGTCTAGTTTATCTGTGTTATTTGATGATTTATCAAATAACAGTGATTTATTTCTTTGTATATCTGCCTGCTTGATGTTCTCAACATGTTTCTGACACAAAGACACTTTATATTTCAAACTAACTTTTGCACTTTGGATCAAAACTGAACATTTGCTTAAAACTTAATGAATTTTACATTTTTAATTTTTTTAAACGAGAAGAGAAAAACTCACAAATATCAGAATAGAATTGATTGAATTTATGTAGCATGTGACACTGAGTATTGATTGTAATTTATTGTTTTGTGTTTTAATCTTATTTAAAGTGAAGGTTTGGTACAAAATGTATTTATTCTTTTATTTAAATTGTTGTTGCACAAAACTAAATCTGCAGGAAACAGAACCTTTATTAACATGTTTCAAAGACAGAATTCAATAACAAACTGATGAGATGTGCAATAAAGTCAGTGACAACTTGACTGTGTTGTTAATTTCAGTATTAATAAGAATACTTTGGACAGTTTACCACCTGTGTGACGAGCCGTCCACTCGGCGGCTCTTTCAGTTTTCATGCAGCTTCTTTTTTGCGAACAAAAGATCAAAAAGTCTCAGATCAGCAGCAAGAAGTTCAAAAGATTCAGAGACCGAAGCTTCCTGGACAAGATGAAAGTGAATTCCACATCGCAGTCCAAAATCCACAAAGGAAAGATCCTCCTCAGACTCAAGTACTGAACCACGTCAGACTCCACTCAGACGTCACCTGTGGGACTTGGACTTGACGTTCGAGACTTGTGGCCTGACTCGGACGTGACCTGGATGAGTGGGAGCAACTTTGACTTGACCTTTTGTGACTTGAATACGACCTGGGTGATCTCAGGGACTCAGCATTGACCAGGGACCTGATCTTGAAAACTAGGACCTGATGTTGACAATTGTGTCATGACCTGGGTGACTCGGACATGACTTTGGTGAGTCAAACGTGGCCTCGGTGACTCGGACGTGATCTCAGGGATTCAGAATTGAGCAGGGAACTTGGACTTGACCACACTGAACTTGACCTTAGTGACTCAAACACGTCCTCAAAGTCTCGAATGGGACCTCAGCGACCTGGATGTGACTTCAGCAACTTGGAAGTGATCCAGTTACTTGGACTTGACCTCGGTGACTCTTGAACTAGGTGACTGGTTACTCGAACGTGACCTCAGGAAGCACATGTGACTCTCACTCAGATGTGATCCAAGGAACACAGAATTGATGAGGATCTCTTCAGACACGATCGCTGTGTCTTGGACTAAACTTTGTTGACTCAAAGATGAACTCGGTGACTCGAACATGACCGTGTTAACTTGGAAACAACCTCAGAGACTCAGACTTGACTCAGACACGACCTGGGTGACTCAAAGATGACCTCAACACCTCAGGCATGACTTCAACTCAGACGTGACCTCAGAAACAACGAAGGCTTTGACCTCAGCGACTTGGACCTGATCATTTTCAGGTCAGTAGATAATTTAAAATACATGAGAATCAATAAGAAAGTAAATGTCCGTGTTCCTGAGAGGCAAGACTGACTTAAAGATCAGTAGTCTAGTCCGGCTGGAAGGCAGTGTTGATGGAGCCGGAGTCCAGAGGAGGGTGGGGAAGGTAGGGGCAGCTTTTCCTCCTGGACTTGGCCAGGACGCGGTGAAGGAGGCTGGGGGAGCTGTGAGGAGGAGCCGCTGGGGGTCCGTCGAGTCCCAGGGGCCTCCGGATGCTGTTTTTCCTGAGCAGCTTCGGGGTACTGCGACCACTGCAGGGAAAACTACATAAATAAATGTGGTTCTGACTCGTACATGATGAATTCAATTCAACTTTATTGTCAGTATACTTGTGAACAACAAAGCATAGTCATCCAAGATAAAGTCAACAATCAATAACTGTAAAAAGTTAAACTGTAAACACACACTGCAGGAAAAGAAGCTGAAATCATGTGAAAATAAATGAGCAGCTGTAAACTAGTGTTTAAAGTTAAAAATCAGCTGTTTCAAGAACATTTAGAAACGTGGAAATCCTCAAACTCCTTTCTATAAATATTGACAGTCAGACAGTGAATGAAAGCGTAAGTGCCTGCTCTGGTTTTGATGTTGAACTCGAGTTCAGGTTCATTTGGGTTATTTGTTGCAGACTCCGTTTAGCAGCTTTGAAATTCTCCTCATACATGGTGTCCTTTATTTCAGCGTCATTTCATGACACAGGCGCCTAAAAACTGTACAGATCTTTATTGATAAGCACTGAAAATATAGAACAGTTCAAGGTTGTAAAAATACTGTTTCACTTTTCATACACAAATACAGAAGAAAATGTAAGAAATAAAACTAATACAGGCCGTTTACATGTGAAGTGAAACACTAAAAGTATTAACAATTCACAGCTTTTTAAAACAGATCGTTTCTACGTGATGTATAAATAAAGTTATGTTCCTATAAATAAAACATGCTCAGTGTGTTCGCTGGTGGTCATGTGATGTTGGTGCAGTTACCTCGTGCAGCCACAGGGGGCGTCGCCTGTCGCCACGACGACCGGCACCGACCCCCTCCTCACCAGTGTGGGCGTGGCTCTGGACGAAGCTCTGCCCTGCAGCACAAAGACTGTTACGTCACGGCTGGCTGCCAGCCAATCAGCTGCTGAGTTTAGTTCTGCTGCAGCTGGACCAGAAAACCAGAGCCAGGACAACAAGGAACCACCAGAGACAGAATCCTGACCCTGATCCACGTCCCAGATCCTTTACTTACTTTACTCATTAAATAAATAAATCCTGCATTCACTTTAAAAGGAACTAACTTAAAGGCCATTCAGACTCCTCCTCCTCTGAATGATGTCATCTGTGGCCTGATGATGTCATAGTGATGTCATCAGACTACAAATACATACATACAGACCGGAGGCGTGGAGTTAGGCTGTTGAGAGGCTCTAATGAAAAACACTATCCAGGTGCATTATGGGAAATCCTTTCCCCATCAGCCTCAGCTGTACTAGCATGCTGACATTAGCATTTAGCTCAGCGACCCAGTAGACCAGGTGAGTGTTGTTACCTGGAGTGGCTCCACGCAGGCTGCAGGAAAGTAACCCTCGTTTCCGTTTGTCAACCGTCCGAACAACCAGGTCTCGTCTTCCTCAAACAGAACCTGGATCAGGTCTCCCTGGTTCAGGTCCAGCTCCTTCGGCCAGCGGGACCGGTACTGCATCACCACCACCACCTGCCAATCATAGTCCAGAACTGTTAATATTCATGGTCCCCAGAGGATCAATACTAAAGAGTCTGTACAAACAAGAACAAACTTTACACTCACCAACAATCCCTTAAAATCCCCTTAATGTCTGAATAACTCCTGAATCTGAATCAGTGTTTGCAGCCAGAGATCCTTCATTTGTCCTTTAATGTGAAAAACCAAACCCCTTCAAAACCCCTTAATTTGAAAAGCCCTTAATGAACACAGGAAGTTTAAGGGCTTCTTGACTTCCCCTTAATTTCCTCATGAGTGATGAGTTTAAGGTGTTATTAAGGTTCAGGGGTTCTGGGAGATATTTAACAGCTTCACCACATTTGGACAGATTCATGAAACATTCTCAGACTGGAACACATTCAGAGGTTTTTAAAGGAGTTTTCTGGAGTAAAACATCTTAAACTTCATACTTTAAAAGCACCACACATTTAAATTTTGTTGATGTGAAAATTCAGGTTCTCAGCCCAAAACATCAAAGTCATCCCTCAACATGTCAGACTGCAAGAATGAATGTTCACACTCAAAAAGTTAGTTTGTTCTTAAACGTATGAAGATCTGCACCTTCACATATTGTAAAAACTGATTAGAGGCTGATTATTAATTAATATTCTTTGAGGTAGAGACCAGTAAACATCTGGATCAGCATCAATTTAAACTTGGTGTTATAAAGAAATGTTTCGTTTTGTCGTTTCTCCTTTTGTCAAATATATTTAAATTGTTAGAAATAAAAAGAGAAAAGTGACCTCATCCAACCCGCATCACAGGAAGCTGCTGCCAATTGGTTAATTAGAAAAGTGTGTGTGTGTGTGTGTGTTAATCATTCATCAGTGTGTCACCTTTAATCTGCTGCTCAGCTCAGCAGGCTGTAAATACTCAGGTCAGAGGTCACACTGATGTAACACTGATTAACACACACACACACACAGAATAAACTAAAGTAAGGTGAAATCAGTCTGTTCAATATAATAACCAATACAATATAATCAGTAACAACCATCATTGATCAGCAGTGTTTCTGATCAGAGTCACATTATGAAAATCAGACTGAATGTCTTCGTCTCTTCATTCTTCAGAGGACTTTTATTTTGACGAACCCGACTCAGCCATGACTCCACCAGCAGGTGGAGGCAGAATGCAGAGCTGCCATAACAGACCAGCACCTCAGTGTGGTGCACCTGCACTCTGACCTTTAAGGTAAATGCCCTGAAACTAAACAAATAAATCCCATATTCGTCGCCCGTGGCGCCAACACACGACGTGCAGCCAATCACAATGTGTGAATGTGTTATCTTTAAATAAAGGACCCGAGCAGCCAATGAGCTTCGAGGTGATGTTTTCCACTTTAACTGATACAGATCAGAGCCACTGCATTATATTCCAGTATGTTTTAAATGTTTTCCTTTCCACCACAAATCCATGCAGAACAGCTCAGAGGAAATGAGGCGTTTAACACTCAAAATGTCCACAAAACCACCACAAAGACACACAAAACCACCAGACACAAAACCACCACAAAGGGGAGAGTCATGAAGCCCTTAAACTCTACTGCCTGTGTTCATTAAGGGCTTTTCAAATTAAGGTGTTTTTAAGGGGTTTATTTTTTCAAAGTATTCAATCTGATTCAGATTCAGGTGTTATTAAGATGTTATTAAGATGTTACGGGTTAATTTTAAGGGGATTTGCATCCTCTTTATGTTCTCAGTGAAGTGCTACAGAAACCTTTGACCAATAAAAAGTGAATTTAAACATTTAAATTAACTTTTTTTTCTCTCTCCGGCTGATGAATACGAGGTTTCAGATTCTCTTTACCTTTTCAGCCTCCAGATGTCTCGTCCTCGATCTGCACACTGACACACACACACACAAACACACACTGAGCTGACCAATCAATATTCACATGATCACAGGTTATAGATATTACCTGTGTGTGTGTTTACCCACCTTGTGCGGAGAAGACGGTGGTATAAACCTCAAACTGTTGGTCGGTTTGTCTGTAGATCTGCTGCATGCTGCTCTGCTCACACACACTCTCTCTCTCTCACACACACACAGCGCTTAAATACCTGCTGTCACTAATCCTGCTGAGTGTGTGTGTCTCTGTAACACACACACTCAGCAGGACACCAGGTGTCTCCGAGCAGTCGTTCATGACTTCCTATTGGCCGACAGAAATCAGTGAATTTACACTCAACAGGTCTGTTACTGCAGTAAAAGTAGATACCACGTGTAGAAATACTCTGTTACAAGGAAAAGTACTCCATGCAAAACTTAAAAGTAACAAAGCATCAAAATATACTTAAAGTACAGAAAGTAAAAGTACTCATTATGCAGATTAATCTATATGATATTATTGATTATAATGATTGATGCATTCATGTGTTCATCACTTTGATGTTGCAGCAGGTGGAGCTGCTTTGACACGATTAAAGGTGAGTTCAGGTAATCGCAGCGTGAGAACAAAACATTCACAACACACAGGTAACACACAGGTGAACAGGTGAGCTCAGATGTGTGTGTGACCGTGTGCTCTGTGCTGCGTTCAGGGTCACTCTGTTTAGCTCGTTTTCTGCTCTCAGAGTTAAACCAGTCAATCAAATAATCAGATCAGGTTTATATAACAACTGTTTCTGGCTCAGATTAAACCAGATTAAACCAGATTAAACCAAGGAGAGGCTCTTCAGAGAAACACACTCACTCACACACACACACTTCTGTTTTCTAATTTTAGATTTTGGCCATGTTATATTAATCATTACCCCAGAAAAACCATCTGATTGGCTGACAGGCGATCTATGATCCTGTGATCTATGTGGCTCCCAACCTGAGGACCAAGACCACCAAAGTTCCACCAAAGCTCATGGATTTTTTCATTCATTATACAATTATACAGGATAATTGTAACTTTTCAGGACTCTACAACTTATTTAAGTAAAAGATGTGAACAAAACTCACTGGTCAGAAATAATAATTACTTTGAAATAAAGATAAGAGACAAATTTTGGGAGCCACTGATTTTTTATGCCTTTAATTCAGGATTCTGTTCATAGAAAACAACAGCTGATGTTCTAATATTGTACATTTAAATTAGTCGCCTTTTATAAGACATTTTAACTGAATAACACCAACGTGTAAATATGTATTTTATTTTGTAAATATAAAATCAATCTGGTATAGTTGATCAAACGTGCAGAGACGTCACCGGTCAGTCAGCAGCACCATCTAGTGGCTGCCAGATGAACTGCAGGTCAACACAGCGTTTATTTAGAGTGTCCTCTCAGTGTGTTTGGTCCTCACAAGGACAGAAAGCATCAGTGTGTGAGTGTGTGTTCAGTAGAGCTTCATGGAGGCCTCGAACAGCTCGCTCAGGTCCTCCTCAGTGTGTCCTCTGGGAGACAGTTTGGTCACTCGCTCCTGAAAAACAGAGAAAAACTCCTTAAAAACTTCACTTGAAAAACCCTTAATGAACACATGAAGCAGAGTTCAATTTGTACCTTAACTTTTCATTAAGGAGCACATTCTGGGGTTAATTAATGGATTAATTAATAGATTATAATATATTAAGGGATTTTACAGGATTATCTCCACAGTTTAAGACAGGTACACCTTTAAATTAATTACTAAATTGTTCAAATCAAATTAAGGGATGGCTTTAATGTAGCCCAAACTGTGCAGATAATCTTTAATAAATAGGTAACCATTTTTCAATTAAGGTAAAAACACAAGGACGCCGTTTGGTGTTTGGTATATTAAGGAGGTTTTTAACTCCTTAAACTGATCTATTAAACACCCTTTAATATATTAGAATAGATTCAATTATACATTAACTAACATACAAAGTTGCACCTTAATTGGAAAAGTTAAGGCCTTTTTAAGGTATAAACCACGGGGTGGAGTTTTTTGAATACCCCTTAAAAAGCCCTTAAACCATGCAGAAAATGTATTACCTTACACTTACTTAATGTAGTACCTTAAATAGGCCTTAATTGGTGAACTTCCCTTCAAATGTCTTTACAAACCCCTGTATGACATCATCACTGATGGATAAATCAGCAGCTCAGTTTCATTATGACTCGTATTGATCCTGAGGAACCTGGTCTGATGATCTGAAATGAACCTTCTGGACGTGAATTTAAACTTTCAGGTGGTTCTGAAGGTCAGGTAGTTAAACTCACCTGAGGGACGGTTCCTTTCACCAGAGCTGGGATGTCGTCTTTACTGTATCCCACAGCTGCCAGTCCGTCCTCCACCTGCAGCTCAAACAGGAAGTGACGCAGCGTGTCGGCCAGAACAGCGCCCGCATCCTCCCTCTTCACTTGCCAAATATCTGCACCTGAACGCAACACAAATTGTGCTACTGCACCTGAACGCAACACAAATAGTGCTACTGCACCTGAACACAACAGACAGTCTGTTACTGCACCTGAATGCTGCACAGGTGTGCATCAGAACATTTTAGCAGTCATGTACAGTTTACTTCATGTTAATGAGTATTTTGTGTATTTTGTGTTAACTGTAAAACTGCAGTTAGCGAGACAGTAACGTGGTTTTATTACGGTAGTTAACGTTAGCTGTTGGTCGCTGTAGGTACCGACGCCGTGATGCCGTGATGAGACGGTGGTTGCAGGTAACACACAGTATATGACGGTAAATGGAGTCTATCAGTGCGGCTAATGCTAAGATAACTAGCGGAGGCTTTTCTTTGGCTGCGGCCATTGTGATGTATTGCGTTGCATTATATTGTCAGTATTATTTATTATAGTATTTGTATCACATTGTGTTGTATTATACTGTATTATCCAGTACTGTAAGGCGAACAGGCGAACAGGTACCGAGGATCTCTGCAGCCTCCAGGTGGCGCTCTGGACACATCGGGGCTGTGAAGTTGAAGACAGCCGGAGACGTGAGGACCACTGAGAGACCATGAGGCTGAGGACGGACACACACACATTTGTCTTTCAGTACTTGTGAGGACCCTCATTGAAACAACATTGACTAAATGCATTCCCTAACCCCCCCCAACTAAACTTCACCATCACAACTAAATGTCCACCCCAACACTACCCCCAACCTAAACCTGATTCCAACCTGAACCTTAAACCCAAATCTGAACCAAACAGTTCTTTCTTTCAGAAATGTCCTCACTACGATTGTTAACAACTCAAACTGGTCCTCAGAAAGAGAGCAACACAAACATACACACACAAAGCTCATCACTATCTGTGACCAACCAGTTTCGTGAAAAAAGTGAAAAAGTTAATAAACTTGACTTTAGACACTGTAAAAGTTCTGCATCACAGTCAGTGACTCAGTCCCAAAATCTAAATCAAACATCCTGTTAATAAGAAAGCTGCTGGACGTCGACCTGAACACAAACTGAGGCTCTGATGTTTTATAACATTAAATATTAATATTACTAACCTTAGTATTAGAAAAAAGATCTTTAAATTAAACAGATCAATAAGTAAACAGACGAGCTGCTGCAATCTGTAAAAACAGAGTTAAAAACAAGTTGGATCAGCTCTAAAACCCACAGTGATCACTGTAAAAACTGGAGGAACAGCAGTTCTGGTTTGGTTCAAATCTTCGGTTCCTTAGGGAACCTGTTCGGGTTCTCTGTGGTTCTCCAGTTCAGATTTATCATTTCATGTTAAGCTCTTATTTTCTTAAAACCAGTGAGAAAAAATCCGTCAGTGGGAGGAGAATATTTTATGTTTGCAATTCATCTCAACTTCTTTTCATAACATTTTCTACAACTGATTCTTATTTCCAGCGCTGCAGTATTTCTGATTCTCAGACTGAATATAAAGATGCTCCCCAACAGTGAAGCCAAAACATCTGGATCGCCCCCTGGTGGCTGGCTGCAGTACAGGTCATGAACCCCAAACCCCAAAGTGGGGACGTGGCGGCCATCTTTACAGTCTGTGTTTTGAACACACCGACACTAATTCTGAGAAAATCCTGAATGAAAAATGATTTCACCTCAGTGGCTGAATGTTTTCACTTTTTTGAAGAGTAAAGGAATGAATAACTTGTTAAAATATTTTTTACAGTGGAATCCTCCTTTGATTTCAGGGACTTCCTGAGTCAGATTTTGGTTGATACGTGGAAACAATAACATCTGTTATAAAAATACATACATAAAAATCTGTTATGATGTAATGTTGTTTCTGTATGTGTCGTCTTCTCGTCACTCACCACCAGAGGGTGCTCCACACTGTAACCCTTCGCTGAATGAGTCTTCACGTTACCAGCGATTGGATACGACATCCCGTGACTGCAGACGAAACGTCACAACAAAACATTTTTATTTAAATCTTTTTTCTTACCTTGAAATTACATTAATTTACCAGTTGAAAAGTCCCCAAATTTGGGGTTGATTAATGGATAAATTCATGGATTATTTTATTTAAGGGTTTTTTAACGTGTTATCTCTACAGCTTCAGGGGGGCGAACACTTTAAAATGGACTAAATGGTGGTGTTTGGTGGCAGCAGAGCTTCATTTCTTACCACAGATGAACGCCAGCATTTCCGAAGCCGATGCCGGCAAACACACTGGCCAGGTGCATGCTGGACCGAGCCTCCAGATCCTCAGGGTCCCGCACTGCTCTGTAAACAATCAATCAATCAATCAAACAAACAGCCATCCTCTTAATAAGAATCCTGATCATGCTGCTAAAGATTTTCTGTTTCATAATATTCAAATTTACTACAAAGTTCTTGCATACCAGGAATTTTATTTACAGATGATCAAAAACTCTGATTTACCCTTTAATCACTAGGCCTCTGGCTCAGGCCCCTGCTCGAAAATGAAAAGAATATATCTCTGAAACTACAAGTTCTATATGATAAAAATATTTTCACTTTTGTCAAAGAACGTAACCTACAATGTTTTTGAACGTGAACGTACTGTTTTCGAATGTATAAGCGAACCTGAGCAATACTGTCTTGAACGCGCATCGATACCTCGGGAACCCGTTGGTCGATTTGGACGGGTCACCCCTCTATTGAAAGGCCAGGACCTCTAGAAAGTACTGTGTTTGGGTAAATCTGTGTCAATACTACAATTCAACCACTAAATGGAGACAAAGATCTTCTGGTCTTCTTCTGGTCAAAACGGTATGTCACATGCTATATTGTCACGTTTAAATGCTCTGTGACGCGTTTGCTTATTATTATTTGTTTTTTGATAATATTAAAATTAAAAAAGAAACATCTACTAATCTTGTTGTTTTCTGTGTTTTCATTCGTTGTGCATTAAAAGAATTTCTCAAATCTAAAATTCATCAGGACCCTGATCTGGACTACCTGCTGCAGTCTGTAAAAACCTCAGACAGTTAAAACACAAACAAACAAATAAAATAAAGACTGAAACCCACAGTGTGAAATAAATCATTCTTTAAATGAGGACAACAGTTAAGATCTTTGGTGGAGTTCCTCAAGGAACCTGTTTGGGTCCTCTGTGGTTCTCCTGTTCACCTCCAGTTTAACATTATTTACCGCTTCATGTACTTGGCGACCATGTTGAGGGCGTGGCGGGCCCAGACGTCGCTGATGGGGTTGCTGCCCTGGTAGGCGGGGCGGTTGATGGGGTTGGGGGGGCAGGGGCTCCTCTGGTTGTAGGGCAGCGCGGTGTACGACTCCAGAGCATGACTGAAGGAAAGAAACAGGTCATTATCCTGTGAGGTATCCCACCAACAGGTGATGTTTCCCACCAACAGGTGAGTCAGGTATCATCACTTCTTCTCTAACAGCCCCGTCTGCTGCTAATTACAAACAACTAGCTGAACTGCTGCTCTCTTACTAATATAATGAAACTTGAACAAATTTTAAAAAATCATTTAAAATTGAAAAATTCAAAGTATAATAAAATAAAAGCTACCACACAATGAACACAATTAAATAGTAAAACATACATTCAAAATAATTCAAAAACAAAAATACAATCTGACAATAAATTTAATTTAAAAAGAATCTTTAAAAATTGAAATAACAAAATAGAAATGAAATGAAGTAAAAAGTTTTTTTTTTAAAAGTTTGTTGAGAAACTGAGGTCAGAACTAATTTTAATGTTATTCATCACAGAGACCAGCGCTTTAATCTGTTAGAGCCGGTGGATTCAAACAAATAAATAATAACCGATAACGACACCAGACAGAAGAAGAGTGTTTTCTTTAGTTTCAGGCAAAGATTTGTAAAATATTCACAGTGTTGTCCCTCTTCAGGCTTCTTTAGTGTCTCAACTAACAAACATTAACGAGGCCTGCAGGTCAAAGGGTCCTGAAGACACTCTGCAGAGGTCAGAGGTCACAGCTGCTTGACAACACAGTCCACGTTCAAACAGAAACATAAAATATCTAATAGTCTGAGTCAGATCTGACAGACAGACAGACAGACAGACAGACAGACCAGAGCACGTCGAAGCCGCTGTTGGCGGCGACTCTCTCGGGCATGCTCAGTGTGTGTGTCGGGTCCACGATGCCCAGCGTAGGTCTGATGGCTCTGCTGGCGATACCTGAACACAGACGACCAATCACAGACTGACACTCTGATGTCACCATGACTCTTATTTATATTTGACACTCTTGTTTGATTGATCACTGATAAGGTGACAGGTTGTTTGATGAACCTCGTCTGAGCCTCCATCTTTGTTTCAACAGGCTTGTCTTCATCAGGAGGTGAATGTGTTTGACAGATAAATGTTTCACACTCAGTTTGACTTATTTCTTTATTTATGAAGAAAACAAGTCACTGAGCAGCAAACACACATTCATATAAAGGTGAATTTATCTCTCATGTTTACCCGTTTTGGCTTTCAGAGGCTCAAAGTCAAAGATGGCGACTCCGGTGGTCTCACTGCCGGTTCCTGCAGTCGTAGGAACTGAAGTGCAAATGAGAGTGAAACATGTTAATGAAGTGGCCGCGACCCTTCACCTCTGTGATCTTTACTGTCGGATGAACCGTGAACTGACTTACAGGTAAGACCACCTGAGCTGAGGCTGCTGTAAAACTCCTCAGGTTTCCTCCAAACAGTTACTTATTTCATAATCAATGACTAAGTGTTATTAATCATCAGGATCAGATCAATTATTTATAAAAAGATGGTGAACTTTTCATTAATTGTCTATAAACATGTTTTATTTAAAAACCTGTTACCTAACATTAAACTATCAGCTGTCAATCATCCTCAGTGTCCTGGCCCCACCTCCTCCCCTCAGCTAACTGTCCTATCAGCTTTAACCTCAGTGGTTGCCGTGGTAACCGGAGTGTTTGCTGTTACCTGCAATGAGCGGCTTCAGAGCTCCGGTGACTGGCTTCCCTTTGCCGATCGGCGCGTTGACGAAGTCCAGGAAGTCGGCGTCAGGGTGACACGCGTACAGATTGGCTGCTTTACAGGTGTCAATCACAGAGCCCCCCCCCACCGCCACGAACACATCGAACGAGTTGTTTTTAGCAAACGTGATGGCTTCTTTAAAGCTATAAACACACACACACACAAGAAGCCTTTACTATATCATCCACACTAATTATTGTCTATTTACTGTTAATTTTCTTTTCCTATTGGTTTTTAAATATCTTCTATTTGTTGTGTCTGAACAAGTCATTTTGTTTTCAGTGTTCATGTTTCCCCCACGAATACCAGGTACAAACAATGTTTCCTGATGTAGTACTGGACAAAGTGAGTCCATTGTGGGAGTTCGTTATTGTAGACTTTATTGTAGGGACCAGTGAGTCCTCACAATGACAGTGTGGAAACAGGTGTGTGCCAACAATATAATGAAGACCAAGTAAAAACACAAGTCAAATACACTCTGATGTGTCCTGATATAAGAAATTAATGGACAAAGAAAATGACTCCATTATTGTCTCTACGTGGACACCTGGGAGTTCGTTATTGTCGCTACACCCGACAGCCAATCAGAGAGCAGATTTTCACCTGGTGTCGGTGGGCTCCACCCGAACGTTGTCGTAGACTTTGTACTTGACTCCGATCTTGGCCAGAGACTCCAGGACGGCCTTCACCGGAGGGAGGCGGGACAAGTTCTTGTCCGTCATGAGACAGACATTCCGAGCTCTGAGGTTCTGCAGGTCCTGCAGGAGAACCGGAGAACATCACACATTTTGATGATGATGATGATGATTTTGATGATGATGATGTCTGGTTACCATGCCGATCTCTCTGCTGACTCCTTCTCCATATCTGATGTTGGAACTCGCCATCTGACAAACAAACACACAACAAAACAAACTCTAAAACACTTTCATTACTGTTAGATTTATTTTTACAAGCTTACAAGAAGTAGAGGTAGTATTACCGTAGTATTTATACTAATGATACTCTTGGTGCTCGCAATACTTCATACTCCATACTGCAGTAGAAACAGTGTGCAGTTACTCTGATTATGTTTAAATAAATATATAATCAAAATATCAAAATGTCTAAATGTATAAAACATTTTAAGAAAAGCTGAAATCTTGAAACTAGTTGTTTTGGACTTCGTGTGGATGTTCAGTCCCAGAAAACCATAAAGATTTGAGTTAAACTCAAAACACAATGTTTAAAATACTGATTACTTTTATAGTTCAGATTTTAATTTTTCACCAAATTGTCGAGAATCATTGAGACACTAAATAACAATTTTGACTCGATGATTCTGAATTCTTTGTGACTTTCTAAGAGTTTTGACCTTTATCTTTCTTAGTTTTGGAACTTTTCTTTGGTTCTCCTGCTGTGAACACACACTAACAGAGCAGACTGTGGTTCAGATGAGCTGCCAAAATGATCATTTTTTAAACACAGTTTGGTGCGAGTTACCTCGAAGGCATAGTCTGTCGTCTGGACGGAGCAGGTTGCAGCTCCGGCACCTGCAGGAAAAACTCAACTCATCAAACACCTGATAATATCTGTGTGTGGATTACTGATCGACTGGTAGTGGAAATCTATTATTGATCCACATCCATCAGAATTTAACTTTCTGATGATTGACATATATTTTTTGTTTTGTTCAAAGAGACCAAACTCCCCCCATGTTGTCCTGACTGGTGGTTATCAGCCAGTAAATCACCAACACTGATTAATCGTCAGATGTTAAATATTGAGAAAGAGAGATATAGTGAAGGAAACACAGAGTACCTTGGCGGAAGGTGTTGGAGTGAGCGGGACATCTGCACCTGCACACAGAGCAGAACTCCATTCAAAACTCTGCATATTTAATGAAAGTTTATTGTTCTAACATCAACATGAATCAGAGAAACCTTTTCAAATCACCTTAAATATTCATCCCCAAACCTGAAATACAGTTTGAACAAAATAATCTTTAATAACTAGTTGTCAGCGCTCAGAGCCGCATGTTTGGAAAAACAACAACTTCACTTTTTCTTCTGGACACAAACATTTGTCCGGCTCAGTAAAGGTTGTGTTTTCACAAATAAATAAAGGTTTTACATCCTTTAGGGTCTGCATGTTAATCTAGACCAGGCTTGGCTGCTAGAACAGTAATTTTAGATCTGGACCTGGTCTCATGGGGTCTGGAGAGATCCCCCTTTTCAGTTTTCAAATACAGTAAAGGTTTCACAAATCTGACGCAGGATCTAAAAGGGTCTCCATATTGAGGTCTGACTAGTCCAGGTGCAGATCTAGACCTGGTCACATGTGGTCTAAGAAAACAGTGAAACTGACCTTTTTTACAGACTTGAAAGTGTAAATGTGATATCTAACACCTGAGTGATCGTGTTAGGTGGAGTTTCACAGGAAATATTTCATCTTTTATTCCCTCACTGCAAAGAGACAAAATGAGACGAGTCACATGTTCATGACAGGAGACTGCAAAAACACGTTTTAAAGTAGAGATAACTGCAATCCCAGTGTGTCACGTGCATGCCGAATTTTGAAAGAGTTTCTAGTGATGTAGAAAATGTATTCAGCTGAGCTCTGCACCGCGTACAACCTGAATTCTGACATGAAGAGATTTAAAACTGGCAGATGTTTGAATGGAGTTTGGCGTCACCTTCTCTCCTCCACAGAGAAAAACAAAAGTGGGAGGTCCTGCAGCCTGAAACGTCACCGCAGTTTGTTTACGTGATAACATTAAGTCACCTTCAGCTTTAAATCTGATTTTTAGTGAACGTGCATCAAACTTACGCCGCGCGCTCGAGCTGTCTGAGCAGGTGAACGACCCGGTCCCGTCCGGACATCTCTGCAGAGGATCGGCCTCACCTGATCCGCACCGACCTGCTGACTGGACCAAACTCAAGTCAACGACAGCTTCCGTCTCTACATTTCAAAATAAAGGTCGCTATGAAACTGAATTCCTTCATGAAGGTGAACTAAGAGTCTAAGGGTGGTTAATGGATACATTCATTGATTGTAATATATAAAAGGTATTTTAAATAGATTAGAGTTTTAAAGGGTAAAATTCATTATAATTAACCAAATAACATAAAAGCCATCCTTAAATGTATTCTTTGAAAGGACATTAATTCTCATTTAAAGCCAACTGTTCAGATAACCCATTAAAAATCACTCAATATATAATAATCCATTAATTTATCCACCAATTAACCTAAAAATAAAAAAATAACCTTAACAATGTCCTAACCAGTAGCACTACTAGAGGAGAAAGTGTAATAATCAAAGTATTTAATGTATCTTTACTCCGACTGTTTAACTGTTTGTTCAACAATAAATTATTTAGTTTCAATATTTCATGCTCTGGATGCAACAACATGCAGAAGAACCTGACGAATCTAAATGTTTTTGTAAAGTTCCAGTCTTCATCGTCAGAGTGCTTTAATTAAATAAATCTAATATAACTAATAAACTCTAATTATTGAACAGAGGACACTGAGACTCACAGGAACAAACTGAAGCAGTTTGAAGTGGCTTAGTTTTTCAAATGAATGGCTAATTAAGGATGTGTGATTTAGATTTTCATGTTTGTGTTTAACTGTTTGACTTTAATTGCAGAATATGAGGGTTTTCCTGTGGTAGTCGTCTAAATGTAGAAAGGTCAGAGGTCACAGCGGTGAGACAAAGCACTGTGAGGAGATTCAGACCCGACACCTCGACCTTTAAACAAACCTGCGACTGCCGAGACGCTTCAGGGCTTTTATTTTTATTTCATTTGATTTATTTCTGCAGGTCAGGAAACACTCACACTCAGCAAACTGTCAGACTGTGGTTTTCAATTTCAACGGTTTTTCATTTCTTTTGCTCAAATGTATGGAGGCTGCTTCCTGCCGCGAGCAGAAATGAATAGATGACATGTTGAGAATCAATCAATCAATCAATCAGTTCTCACAGTTAATTAAGATCATGAGATACTGAGTCAAAACCACAACTTTACAAGTGAAAATCAACAACATTCTGATATTTTGAGTCAAAGTTTTGATATCTTCACTTTTTAAGTTTTCTCAGTATCTTAAACATTTTTATTTTGTACTTTTAGTCTAAATTACGTTACAAACTCAAAATTAAGACTTTTAAAGTCAAATATCTGACATATCTAAAGATTATGACTCTTTCAGATTTAAAAAAAAATGTTTAAATAAAACTTTTAACTCATTTCTAAGTCACAACTGTGGCATTTAAAACCAAAATTTCAACTTACATCAATGTTTTGAGTAAAAATATGGTCTGATTCTTGACTCTTTTTGACTCTTTGGTGTATAAAGTAAAATAAATAAAATTCAGACTTTTAATCTCAAAATAATAATTTTGTTATTTGATTAATTTAGACTTTAATAGTCAAGATATTTCTATTCACCATCATTTGTGGCTTTTCTTTATTTTTCTGGCAGAAATGAGCTTCCATAAAAACTCATCATGTTCTTCAGACCAGCTGAACTTCAATATTTTTGATTTTTAAGTTTTAACCGTGTGTATGACACAATAAATAAATTAACTGGCCAATAGGTAAACTTTGTTGTACAGGAAAAATAGGTGTGCAGTATACAGCAAGTCTCTGGTTTGGCTTTAAAATTCAGGATAAACAGACTGTTGATGTGTGGGGAGTAAAATGTACTCCAAGTGTGTACAGTGTATACAGAGTATACAGTGTTTACAGTATGTACAGTGTATACAGTGTGTAGAGTGTATACAGTTTACAGCGTGTACAGCGTGTACAGTTTACAGTGTATACAGCGTGTACAGTGTGTACAGTAAACTGTGTATGCAGTGTGTGCAGTGTGTACAGTTTAGTGTGTACAGCATGTACAGTGTATACAGTGTGTAGAGTGTATACGGTGTACAGTGTGTACAGTTTACAGTGTATACAGCATGTACAGCGTGTACAGTGTGTACAGTTTACAGTGTGTACAGTTTACTGTGTATAGTGTGTACAGTTTACAGTGTATACAGCATGTACAATGTGTACAGTGTGTACAGTTTACAGTGTGTACAGCGTGTACAGCGTGTACAGTGTATATAGTTTACTGTGTACACAGTGTGTACAGTTTACAGTGTATACAGTGTGTACAGTGTATACAGTAAACTGTGTATGCAGTGTGTACAGTTTAATGTGTACAGCATGTACAGTGTATACAGTGTGTAGAGTGTATACGGTTGACAGTGTGTACAGTTTACAGTGTATACAGCATGTACAGCGTGTACAGTGTGTACAGTGTGTACAGTTTACAGTGTGTACAGTGTATACAGTTTACAGTGTATACAGTGTGTACAGCGTGTACAGTGTGTACAGTTTACAGTGTATACAGCGTGTACAGTGTGTACAGTTTACAGTGTATACAGCGTGTACAGTGTGTACAGTTTACAGTGTATACAGCGTGTACAGTGTGTACATTGTGTACAATTTACAGTGTGTCTGTAGATTTTGTTGATTTTGGGGTAAAAACCCTTTAATTTGCTTAATTTTTCCTTTAGGGTGTACATTCAGGGGTTCAGACTATGATTTAAGGGGTTTTTACATGATACAAAACACTTAAAACTTACCAAACAGCATAAAAGCCATCCATCAATGTTCACTTTATTTAAAGGTATATTATGGGCTGTTTTAAGGTATAAATTACAGGATGGCTGTCACGTTATCTGGAACATTTTAAGGGCTTTTTAAGGGGTCTTTAACCTTAAGGCCTGAAACTCCAAAGATAATCCATTAACAAAAGGCTACATTTAATTAATCCATTAATATTACCTTAAAATATATCCCCTTAAAATCACCTCAATGACATCATTAAAGGAGCAGTCCAAAGTTTCTCTTACTAACTCAGTTACTTAAAAAGTAAAAAGTGAGACGTATGCAGAAAAGTGTCCAGTAATTATCCAGGGCTGTCGCTCACTCAATGCCCCCGACCCCCCCGACACACAGCTGTCTCATTAACAAACTGAAGGAACCTCAGAGTCACCTTTTTGTTTTCTTCTTGCTCACAGTATTGATGACTCACCCATCGGCGGCGGCCATTAATTAGAGTCGGACCGACAAACTGACAGTCTCGTCACATCTCCCAGAATCCTCTGGGAGCCGCTCACCTGAAGTTAATGAGTCAACTCGTTGTTCTTCGTCTGCAATCAAAGCTTCTGGCGTCAGACTCGTCCAATCAACAGAGGCCAGCTGTTCTTCTTCTTCTTCTGGTTCTGAGTTTTTGTCTCTTTGTGTGTTTGTTAATTTGAATATATTAAAGTTTATTGAATTCACAACATATTTAACCCTTTAATGGTCTTCTCTACCATTTGGTCGAGCACATTTTGAGCTTTGACATCTTCACCTGAAGATAATCCACCTGTTAACGTATGCTAGACAAAAAATAATTCCCTGGGTGCACTGCAGTATTTAGGACATCAGCAGCTCTTTGCACGCCGGTACCAGTTCATGGTGGTGTTTTCAAAGTTAATCTTTTGTTAAAATGAGCTCAGTTTCAGAAAGCTCACTAACCATAATGTTGGAAATACACAGTCTAAGTTAACATTAAAACAAACATGCTCTACCAATCAGTTGAAATGTCTATTTATAGTCAAAATAGTTGTATAGCTAATAATGTTTTAACAAAACTGAGTATTACCATGGAATACATCGTTTTTAATTTGCTGATGTACGTATTTACTCTGGTTAGAAACACGACCAGATAAACCAGCTTAAAGGAGGAAGAGTCTGATGTTGTGAGCTGTGCAGAGATCATAACCTTCACTTTATTAAAACCCAAAGAGATGATCACAGACTTCAGGAAACTACCTACTGAAACCAGCTGATCATGTGAAAGACTTTAAATGTCTGGGCACAAGAATCTCTGCACACCTTGAATGGGAAAAACAACGTTCACAACGCTGTAAACTTGAGTGATCAGAGATTATATTCTCTGTGGAACCTCAAGGAAAGTTAATGTGCTAACATTCTTCATCACAGTCTGACAGCTGCTGAAACAAATGCATTAGAGAAGTTATAATCACTGGCCTCTCCATCCCGCCGCTCTCTGTGGAAACAGAGATATAAAACAGAGATAGAGGACCCAGAATGCTTCCTTGAGGAACTCCATAATCCACATCAAATGTCTGTGATGCAGAATTCCCCAACAAAAAAAACATCTTCCAGACAAATATCAATTAAAGTCATTAAAATGATAAAACAAATCCCAAAATCAACCATGACAAATTCAACACCTCAGTTTAAAACTATATCCATCCAGACTGTGGAGTGTCTGACCTACACGACTCATTTCATATTCACCGACTCATCTCTTTGATGCTCTGCTTACACACACACCTGAATATGAATGGCCGACGCCTCATTCATGTTTGACATCAGTGTGAAACCGACCAATGAGAGCAGCTTGCATATGTGCTGTCATCATCCGTCTTCCTAAAGGTCAGAGAAACTGCAGTTATGGATCATCTCTCTCATTACAACCTGAATTTATTCCAACTTTCTGACTGAGCGTGCTCACTGCGACGGCAGCTTGCATCCAATCAGCTGCTGTCTACATGGTCATGTGACTCTCAGCTGTGATGGAGGTTATTGTTTGATGGTGACGTCTGACAGCAGGCAGAGCAGCTGCAGGATGGATGAAGACCTCTCAGATCAGATATTGAATGATCAATACCAAACTCTGTGTGTGTGTGTGTGTTATAAACCCAATCTTTATGTTCCTTAAATGTCCTGAATTTCTCTCAGATTAATTCCTCATTAAGCTGCATCAGCTCCGGACAGCTGAGGGTTAATTTCAGGGGGTTTTTATTCACAGATTGATTCTAGTAATTAAGGAATTTTTAAAAATGCATCGTGAAAGTGGTTTACAGGATTTTTAAAGGGTTATTAATATGACAAGACCCCTGAGAGGCTTGAAACTAATTAAGACCACAAGCCAAAACACATTGAAACATGTCATTCAGACTGGTGCCCCCGACAGAGACCATGACCCTACATTCATTGGTTGGGTGACCCCGACAAAGACCATGACCCTACATTCGTTGGTTGGGTGAGCCTGCCACAAGCCAAAACACATTGGTTGAAACACATCGGTCAGCCAGATGGCCCTGATGAAGACCACAAACAGGAGAGACATCGGTCAGATGATCTAACAGAAGGCCACAAATCAAAATGCGTCGACAGGACAACCCTGACAAAGACCACGAGCTGGAACACGTTGAACAAGCCACAAACAGAAATACAGAGGTAGGAAGACTCTGATTGAGGCCACAAGCTAAAACGCACCCGATTCCTGGATGAAGGCGACAAGCTGGAACACGTTGGTGAAACGCTTCAGTCTCAATGGTTTCAATGGTTTCTGGAGTTTGGACCCTTTAATACCAGTTGGCCTTCCTGATGCACTTTGCAGGCAGGTGACGTAGAGAAAGCCCCCCCTCCTTCTGCCTGGAAGAAAGTGTCTCTTTTCTTCAGTGGTTTTTATAGTCTGAAGCAGAAACCTGTGAACTTCCTGCTGAGTGTCACAGTGTTTTCTGTTACTGCAGGAGATGAAGGTCAGAGACTCAGTCCACAGTCGAGCTGAGAAAGGTCACATCATCATCATCTTCGAGGTCGTCCGCCCACCTCCAACAAACAGGAAGTCAGCTGCTGTCTGTTTGAGTTTTATATCATAATAACTTTATCCTCTAAATATCTAATGTTTCTAATGATCTGCTGCTGATGGATTAATGGATCCTGTTTAATGAAATGTGTCCTTGTTGTTATGATGATGAAGATGAAGAAGATGAAGGTGATAATAATGGACAACATACTGACAGAACTCATGAAGAAGAGGATGAAGAATGTCATCTTTGCCATGATGATGAAATATATAAATAAATAAACATTAACATCTGTATGATTTATGACTCATCATCATCATCATCATCAGTCCCATTCACATTGAGGTGTCTGAGCGCGTGCAGAGCCCCTCCCTCCCCGAGACTCATACTGATATATAAAGTAGAAACAGCTCGAGTGTTTCTATTTGACTGAAGCGACACAGAGAGACAGGTCAGAGCTCAGGTGGATGAAGACAGACAGACAGACAGACAGACAGACGCTCTGCAGGACAATCAGGTAAGAAACCTTTTATTTTAATCTCAGTTTATTAAATATCTACAGACCCCTGCAATATAATATAACTACTGCTAATAAGATCAAATCAAACTGTATTGATCTGCAGGAGGAAACAATAGCATCAAAGATCCAGAGCAGAGAGGCAGGTGAGAACTGATTAGAAAATATACACTTTGTACTTCATGTTACTCTAAAACCAGTAGTGCAGTTTTCTAATAAATATACTTTGAAATGTGTATTTGTATTTATGCATAATAAATATAAGCAACCATAATGTGAAAATTATATAAATATAGTATCAATAAATAACTACAAATATAATATATATAACTAATGATATATTTTTATACACATATATACACATCAATAATAAAGTAATAAACAGAAATGTGTAATATGTGATAACATAATAGAGCCACATACAGTATCATAGAATGATAGTATGGTTTATTATTATAAGGTAGGATAGAGTACTGGATTTGTATTTTAACATCAATAATAATAATAGTAATAATCAGCCTATTATACATGTTGTTTTTATTATCACTGTAATTATTATATAATAAACTCTTTATAGCACCTTTATGAAGTGATTTTAGAATAAACAGAAGGATCATTTAAATCACAAGACGTTATATGGATATATATGAACAAGTATGGAAGACTTATACCGCCTAACTGAAAACAAATCAAACAAAGAAATGAAGAACACACATTGTTATATGTATTTCTTTATCTCTGCAATTCAATTCAATTCAGTTTTATTTATATAGCGCCATATCATAACAAAGTTATCTCAAGGCACTTTGGAGTGTCTGCACTTACTGTGTCATAATTAATTAATTAATTGGTGGTTTCATTGAAATGTTAATAAAGTTAACTGTTGCTGTGCTTCACGTCAGCATTGACCTTTTCAATAATTAACAGGTATGTCACTTAATAAACATTTCCTCATGATGTTGATAAAAACATAATTCATGTTCCTCTCAGAACTTATTTGCTGTTGTAAATTACTAGAATGTAAATTTATGAAATTGAAAACACCGACACGTGTTATCATGAGAAAATTATTTTTAGCAGATTTGGTTGGTACCAAAATGAAAAAAAAAAACTACTGTCCAATCACAGCTTGGGGGCGGGGCTTATCAGTGCTGACACCAGCTGATGACAACAGCTGACATAAAACAATTAAATCATAAATACATAATGAGGTGTATTCTAATTCACTTTATTTTAAATTAGGCACAAATCTTCCATATGTGTATATATATATATATATATATATATATATATATAATTGTTATTTTATATATATATATATATAACCATTATCTTTGTGAAAAGCTGAAACATGTTCCTGAGCTTTTCTGTCCATATTCTCAGATGAAGTATTATCTGCAGGTGATCTGGTTAAAACATCTGATCAACTGGTTATTTAAACACACACGAAGCTCAAACCTCCCCGCGAGCTCTGGGATTTATAATTTATAATATCATTTATAATAATCCCACAGTCTTCTCAGGCCTCTTGAAACCCTGTTAGCGGCTCTTCCTGTGTTTCCCGTCAGATTGGAGCTGTGGGTGGAGATGAAGCTGAATGTGTTGTTGTGGGTGGCGGCTCTGCTCGCTGCCTTCCTCCCCCGCTCTGCTGACTGTCGACCCGCCGACGCTCCCACCAGCTACCGCCTGCTCTTCCCCCGACCTCTGCTCCTCCACCTGGGGGAGGAGTTCTCCCTCCGGCTGGGTGGAGGATCCTCCTCTGCTGCTGCTGCTGCTGCTGCTCCAGACCTCCTCTCCTCATCTTCCTCCTACTCTTCGTCGTCCTCGGCGGTGAACCGGGCTCTGCTGCAGCTCACACAGCGCCTCCTGCAGGCCCGGGCAGAGCAGCAGCAACAGCAGCAGCAGGAGGAGAAGGAGGAGGTGCAGGAGGAGGAGGCCGGGGAGAAGGGGAGGAGGTCCGACGAGCCTCCTATCTCTCTGGATCTGACTTTCCACCTGCTCAGGGAGGTCCTGGAGATGGCCCGGGCCGAGCAGATCGCCCAGCAGGCCGACAGCAACCGCAGGATGATGGACACCTTTGGGAAATGACCCAACTTCCACTTCCTGTCGAGTGTTCCTCCAAAAACATCCAGTCAGTCGGTTTCATGTTCAGATCTTCTACTGGCACTGCAGCTGCTTTATCTTTTTACTGTTTTCATGTCTCACAGTCGTCACTGACTAATGTTTCAGCTATGGAAGATGAAGTATTCCTCATTCATCAGTCAAAAAGTAATAATGAGTTAAATAAATGCTGAAATAAATAAATTAAAGCTACAATTAAAGAATAAATGAATATTAAAATAATAAATAGTCTGACTTATTTCTACATTCCTCTGTAGAAATGTAGAAATAAATAAAAACATTTATTCATTGATTTACTGATTAATTACCATCATTTTTTAAATGTAATTATGCATTTAATTATTTATCTTTGTATTCTGCAGAAATGTTTCTTTAGTTCTTTTATAGTTTGTATTAACCTCTTCAACTCTGATTTCCACCTTAAATTTCTCCTTAAGTGGCTTTAAAGTTAGACAAAAATCTACAGTGAAAGAAAAACTTTAAATCAAAGTGTTTTATCTCATGTTTTTACGTCTGACGGTGCAGCCTGGTGAGTCGGCTGCTGCTCTGGATGTTTTTGCTGTGGCTGACAGGTGAATCAGTCTTTTGTTGGTAATAAATGTGTTGGTGAGCGCATCACAGGAACCTGAACAATTTATATTTACAATAAAACCTTTCAAAGTCACGTCTGCTGCTGCTTCAAACCCAAATTATTGACTGCTGGACTCAGTCCCACACACACCGTCCTGCTGCTACTCACTACAGCACCACATGTGGATTCATCCGCCGCTGAAAATAGTCCCCAACTAATGCTCTATTTCCTCCTGTTGGTTTGATTAAAAACTACAGCGAGCAGCTGTTTTAAACAGGAAACTATATATTTGTGTTTTTAAAGATTTACGTCTTCAGCAGGAACCAATGGGCTGTGAGCTGAGAGCCACAGACAGGAAGACAGACAGGACTGAGGGACGGACATGTTGGTTTGAGACTGAACATGAGACTTAATGACAATAAGAAAAATAAAGAACACCAGACTTCAAGCTTTTTCTGATGAAGAATGTATCTTCACACCGAACGGTTTAAACATGTTAAAGGTTGTTTTTTTTTTGGGGGGGGGGGGGGGGGGTTACAGTCTAGCAAATAACTTATTATAATGGAATTTGCTATCAGGGTTTCAAAATTAATCATGTTATGAAATAATAAATGTAATACACTAACATGTTAATAGAGACCTGATGCTTTATGATAAATAAATATAAATATTTGCTTCTTTACTAAAAAGACTTCTGTCCTTAAATGCCTCATTTCCTGATGTCCAGCAGCGTTTCTGAGTTCTGACTATAAATAACAACAGACATTCAGTGATTCGACACCACTTCACACCTGCTGTTCAGGTATTTCACAGAAAAGGAACAACTTCTCATGTCAAATGCTAACCTGCTAACATGCTAGCACTAGTTAGCAACAAAAGCTATGGTTTGCTAAGTTAGCATGCTCAGCTAGCTTCAGTGAGGCTGCGTTCCATCGAAGCTTCAGCTCGGAGACGATCAGACGGCGTGAACTCGGAAATGAACGCAAAGTTATTTAACGCAGGTTTTGTTGTTTGATGAGTTCAGGTTTCAGTTGTGTCACATGTGCTGAATAATTTAAAAAGAAAATGGCCTCAGCTGAACTCAGTGTTGATCAACAGAGTGTAAAACTGGAGGATTTCTTCATGGAGTCTGGTGTCCTGAGAGAAAAACAACAGCGTTCTGGGTGGAGAAAACCAGTTTGATAATAAAACAATCATTTATTTTACATTTTAACAGAATACATTTTCAATTTGAGGAACAAACTGTGTTTTTGTGTTGAAATGACAAAATGTTTAAAAACTGAACTGGTGGAAGAATATGTCACATAAAAAGAAAAAGTTATTTCCATTAATAAAGACTAACAGACTGTGTGTTTCTGCAGTTACTGACATCAAGATACTGTAAAATCATGTAAAAATGTACTGAAGTCTGGCAGAGAAGAAGACTCAGACTGATCCAGGTCCTGGTGTCACTGGTTTCACTTCTGGTTGAGCCAGCTGAAGGAGAAGACGTGTTTGGGTCCGTCTTTGTCCTCCGACTCGTTCTGCTGATCAGACTGAACCTGCAGGAGAGGAAGGAGGAGGATTGGTTTTATGATTATTAGTTAGATTTTTATTAACTTACAATTATTTGTCTTCACTTTATTTACATTTTATTGATATCAAATAATTTCATTAATAAAGAGGACTGTCTGTTCCAGACTGTGGTCCATGCTGGACCTGAACCGGCCCCCCTCTAGTTCCCAGGTCAGGTCCCTACAGACTGAGCTCCTCAAACAACAAAGAAAAACTGAAACCAAAAACCAAAAACTGAAATAACTTTGCGTTCATTTCCGAGTTCACGCCGTCTGATCGTCTCCGAGCTGAAGCTTCGATGGAACGCAGCATCACTGAAGCTAGCTGAGCATGCTAACTTAGCAAACCATAGCTTTTGTTGCTAACTAGAGCTAGCATGTTAGCATTTTACATATTGTTTTAAATTTGAATGAATTGAACGTGTACCAAATGAACGCTGTCCCATTAGTAAGAGTGGAAATAATTAAAAACTCTGAAATAAAGTTTTCACATGTGACATCAAAAACAGAAGTTACCCCTCAGCATCATGGGTAACCTCTTCTTCTTCTTCTTCTTCTTCGAATGGGTAACCTCTGCTGACAGTAGTTAGAAAATCAACAACTGAGGACACTCAGATTTCCCAGCAGCACCTGAACGCAGCAAGTGATGTCATACCTGCAGGGTGGAGCTGGCGGTGGGCAGGGGCAGTGGGGGCGGGGCCTGTGTTGAGGAGGGGGCGTGGCCTTTGGTCAGTGATGTTGTGGTGGGCGGGGCCTCTGAGGGTCTCTGAGGGGGCGGAGCTGAGAGCTGAACAGGAGACAGAGGAGGCGGCTGATTGGCTGAGAGTCCTGCTGTCGTCCCTCTGACCTCCACTGCTTCATCTTCATCGTCTTCATCAACTGAAGAGACAACACAGCGCTAACATGCTAACATGTGTGTGAACATGAATGTAGCTCCATGCTAACACATTAGCAGTCTAACTTAAAGCATAAACTATGTTGACTGATAGCTCTATGTGAGCATGTGTGCTCCATGCTAATGTGTTAGCAACCACCAAAGCTAAAACGTTAGCAAACATTATACTGAATGATAGTATTCCCATGCTAACACATTAGCACGCTTACACTTTAGCATACACCCTACGCACTAATGGAAGTTAAATGCTTCTATCAACTACTGTATATTATTTAATACACTGAATGATAATAGCCTCCATGCTAACAGTCCAGGATCCCTGAGTTTAGTATGATTTAGGTGTCTGCTCTCTGATTGGACGCTCAGATGAAGACTTCCGGTGTTTCTTACGTTTGATGAAGTCGACGTTCATCAGCGCTCTCCTCTGACGATCAAAGTTAGCTGCGAAGTGCTCCATTTTCTCGTAGCCGTGTTGGACTTTATCCAGGTGAGACGTGTCGGTGCCCTCCACGATCCTGACGATCAAACATCAACACTTTAACACCACGTCCTGTTAACGTGGCAGGATAACATCCAGTCAGCTGGTTTAAAGACAGATACTCACTTCTGTAGCAGAGGTTTGGTGGTCTGTGGGAGGAGAGAGGAAAGTTACCGCTGACATAAGTCTTATTTTCCTTCTTCTTAAAAACCTGCCAGAGTATCTTATTAACACTGGTGTTTTTAAACCCGGGCTCTAGTTTTACACGCGTTGGGGTCTGAACGACTAATAGTTACCAAAAGGTTTGGAACTGGTCCAGTAGATGGCCTCCACCGGCAGCTGAGAACGGGCTGCAACGTGATCCTTGCAGGCAACTGCGCCCGTTATAGTGCGTCTACTAAAAGTGCTTGTTTTTAACACTGACTCTGGTTCAGACTGTTATTCTAAATGTCTGGCAACATTATGGGATGGATCCCTGCAGAAACAGACCATTTGTTACAGAGTAAGATGCTTTTTAAGCAGAAACAGAAGTCTCACTGAAATCTCGCGAGAGGTTGAGTTGTTGCAGGAAGACGACAGTGTTTCTTCCCATTGGCTCACAGAAACCTGTTATTAACCTGTGATTGGCTAAAGTCTCCCGTCACGGGACAGATTTTCTGAAGCCCGAAAACAGAGGCAAGAGGGGGGGCTGAAGTAGAGGTCTGCTCTCAGACCACTTGAATTACAATATGATGCACCGTTAATATGGCATTTTTGCCCAATGACACCAAAAGAAAACTGCCTACCCAACCTTTAAGGGAGGGATTATAGAAATGAATGTTTAACCCTGGTGTTTTTGAAAAGTGAAACATAAGGTTCAGTTTGGGTCAATAATTTCCCTACAGTCCCTAACTGCTTTAGAAGAAGCAAGCTATGTGGACGAGAGTTAACTGGATCAGTTTATCAGGATTATTTAAACCGCCTCGGTGCATTCAGGTTCACCTGCAGGAACACGGCCATCTCAGACTCGTCCAGGGTCTGGATGGCGGTCTCCAGCAGCTTGGCGGTGTTCTCCAGGTGTTCGGTGTGCTTCCTCTTCAGACCTCTGATGTAGTCGAGTTTCTCCTCCTGCTCAGAGCTGATCCTCAGGGTCATCTCACCTTTCCTCTCCTCCAGCAGAGCGAACAGGCGATCGAACATCTCGCACACCTTCGACTTCTGTCTGCGTCCGTTCTCCTGAAAACACACCAAGTCATTAACTAAACCTCAGGTAAACCAGGTTTGCAGCAGGTGGAAGTTAAACCGGCTTTAATGTTACATCATCACCAGCTACAATAAAAACAGGAGCAGCAGGCGTGTTTTGAACTTGTTAGCACAATAAACTCACTATGAAGCTGCGTAAAGCTGCAGGTTCAGCTGATAACTCTCTGTAACTTCATCACAGAGACACCAGCACTGTCAGTCCCACAGTCTATTCTACAAGTATTGATCATAGCTGCTTTAGATACAGCCGAGTGAGTAAAGAGATGAAGTGTTGGTGAACTCACGGTGACGGTTCTGCAGGTTTCCTCCAGCTGACTGATGATCACCTGAATCCTCTCATTGTTCCCAACTAACATGGAGATACAGTCAGTCAACTCCGCCTACACACACACACACATACACCACTAAGACATTTTCAGAGCTTATGTAGATTCTTGAACACTCATTGGTGGAGAGACCTCCTCTCATGTTTCTGTGCAGTCAGAGTCTTTAAGAGAAGCTGATTGGTTGGTGTCTGTGCACCCTCTAGTGGTCACTAACTACTCACTAACTACAGTGTACAAATACTCTGTTACAAGTAAAAGTCCTGCATTCAAAATGGTTCTTAGGTATTATATAATGTCTATGATACCTGTCTGTGGAATAAACCTGTCTGTGGAGTAAACCTGTCTGTGGAGTAAACCTGTCTGTGGTGTAAACCTGTCTGTGGAGTAAACCTGTCTGTGGAATAAACCTGTCTGTGGTGTAAACCTGTCTGTGGAGTAAACCTGCCTGTGGAGTAAACCTGTCTGTGGAATAAACCTGTCTGTGGTGTAAACCTGTCTGTGGTGTAAACCTGTCTGTGGAATAAACCTGTCTGTGGTGTAAACCTGTCTGTGGTGTAAACCTGTCTGTGGAATAAACCTGTCTGTGGTGTAAACCTGTCTGTGGAGTAAACCTGTCTGTGAAATAAACCTGTCTGTGGTGTAAACCTGTCTGTGGAGTAAACCTGTCTGTGGAAAAAACCTGTCTGTGGTGTAAACCTGTCTGTGGAATAAACCTGTCTGTGGTGTAAACCTGTCTGTGGAAAAAACCTGTCTGTGGTGTAAACCTGTCTGTGGAATAAACCTGTCTGTGGAGTAAACCTGCCTGTGGAGTAAACCTGTCTGTGGAATAAACCTGTCTGTGGTGTAAACCTGTCTGTGGAATAAACCTGTCTGTGGTGTAAACCTGTCTGTGGTGTAAACCTGTCTGTGGAATAAACCTGTCTGTGGTGTAAACCTGTCTGTGGAGTAAACCTGTCTGTGGAATAAACCTGTCTGTGGTGTAAACCTGTCTGTGGAGTAAACCTGTCTGTGGAATAAACCTGTCTGTGGTGTAAACCTGTCTGTGGTGTAAACCTGTCTGTGGTGTAAACCTGTCTGTGGTGACGTGGTGTAAGACAGCGTCACCTTCTGTGTGTGGAAGACGTTGTCCAGCGGAGCGACTTCACAGTCTTTGTGAGCTCCAAACACTTTACAGAGAGAACAGGTGGGAACGCTGCAGGTGACGCAGTAGATGTTGATCTTCTCTTCTTCGTGATCCTCACACATCGGCTGAGCCTGCTTCTGCTCAGGCTCCGGTCTACTGCTCAGAGAGACAGACAGGCAGGGAGGGAGAGACAGAGAGAGCGACAGGGCAATACATTATTTCTTTTAGTAACTTTATTAATAATTAAACACGATCAATTATTAGTATTAATTTGACAGTTCCCATTGAACAGAAAATCAATGTAAATGATTTGTCTAGCAGGAAGAATTTTGATCTGTTAAAAAGGCACCATGAGAATATAATCAACTACATATCTTATACAATAATCATGTATATGATGATACAGTATACATGCAGCGCCTGTCACATCTAACAGGACAATAAATAATTATTATATTTCACAGACAGCTGAAGGGTTTCAGCACCATGTTTATCAGCTCGGCCTCCTGCACATTACTGAGATACTCGGGCTGCTGACCTACATTTAAAAATAGAGCTAACAGCTAACACACACCTGTCACCGTCATCGGAGTCCTGACACACTGTAAACATCCTGTTGACCTGCAGTTTCACCTCTGTGTGTTCAGTACGTTAGCCTAGCTTAGCACAAAGACTGGGAGCAGGGGGAAAGCTCTAAGCTAACAGGACCTAGAAGCTAACTCTAAGCTAACAGGACCTAGAAGCTAACTCTAAGCTAACAGGACCTAGAGGCTAACTCTAAGCTAACAGGACCTAGAAGCTAACTCTAAGCTAGTCTGAAGATATCAAATCACAGTGACCGCTGTGTGTGAAAACTGAAAACATGTTTTTGTTGTTTTGTTGTTGTTGTTTTGTTGTTGTTTTGTTGTTGTTGTTCTGTTGTTGTTTTTGTTGTTTTTGTTGTTTTGTTGTTGTTGTTCTGTTGTTGTTTTTGTTGTTTTGTTGTTGTTGTTGTTTTGTTGTTTTTGTTGTTCAGGAGCTCAACAGTTTGAACACTGAAGTGAAAACAGAAGAAAATGGATGGATAGTAATTAAGTACATTTACTCAAGTACAACTTTGAGGTACTTGTACTTGATTATTTCTATTTCCTGCTGATTTATATTTACTGCACTACTTTTATCTGATAACTTGAGTCACTTTGCAGATTCAGATTATTGATACAGAACATAATCAGCTAATAAATGACGATGTGTTATTATTGATGAATCTACCAGCAGACTATAAAGTGATTAAAAGCAGCTCCACCAGCTGCAACATTAAAGTGATGAACACGTGAATGCATCAATCATTATAATCAATAATATCATATAGATGAAGCCCTGTGATTGACTGGCGACCAGTCCTGGGTGGACCCCGCCTCTCGCCCAATGTCAGCTGGGATTGGCTCCAGCCCCCCGCGACCCTCTGAGGATAAGCGGTATAGAAAATGGATGGATGGATCATATAGATGAATCTGCATAATGAGTACTTTTACTTTTGGAACTTGAAGTTCCAGTTCTGATGCTGATACTTTTGTACTTTTATGTGTAACAGAGTACTTCTACACTGTGGTATTACTACTTTTACTGCAGTAAAAGATCAGAGTACTTCAGAAACAGATCTCAGATCAGATCAACTCTGTTACAGGTGTGTATTACCTGGTGTGTGCAGGTGTGTGTGTTACCTGGCGTGTGCAGGTGTGTGTGTTACCTGGTGTGTGCAGGTGTGCGTGTTACCTGGCGTGTACAGGTATGTATATGTGTGTGCAGGTGTGCGTGTTACCTGGTGTGTGCAGGTGTGTGTGTTACCTGGCGTGTGCAGGTGTGTGTGTTACCTGGTGTGTGCAGGTGTGCGTGTTACCTGGCGTGTACAGGTATGTATATGTGTGTGCAGGTGTGCGTGTTACCTGGTGTGTGCAGGTGTGTGTGTTACCTGATGTGTGCAGGTGTGTGTGTTACCTGGTGTGTGCAGGTGTAAGTATTACCTGGCGTGTACAGGTATGTATATGTGTGTGCAGGTGTGCGTGTTACCTGGTGTGTGCAGGTGTGTGTGTTACCTGGTGTGTGCAGGTGTGCGTGTTACCTGGCGTGTACAGGTATGTATATGTGTGTGCAGGTGTGCGTGTTACCTGGTGTGTGCAGGTGTGCGTGTTACCTGGTGTGTGCAGGTGTGCGTGTTACCTGGTGTGTGTAGGTGTGCGTGTTACCTGGTGTGTGCAGGTGTAAGTATTACCTGGCGTGTACAGGTATGTATATGTGTGTGCAGGTGTGTGTGTTACCTGGTGTGTGCAGGTGTGTGTGTTACCTGGTGTGTGCAGGTGTGTGCAGGTGTGTGCAGGTGTGCGTGTTACCTGGCGTGTGCAGGTGTGCGTGTTACCTGGTGTGTGCAGGTGTAAGTATTACCTGGCGTGTACAGGTATGTATATGTGTGTGCGGGTGTGAGTATTACCTGGTGTGTACAGGTGTGTGCAGGTGTGCATATTACCTGCTGTTCCCCTGCTTGTACATGTCAATGATGTTCTCCACCAGCAGGTTCCTCTGCAGTCCATACACTCCGTGTCGATCCAGAACCACCTCATGTCGGCAGGACGGGCAGCGGAAACGACCACCAGACGTCAGCGTGGAGCTGCTTCTCGTCGACAGGTAAGGGTTGGACGCCTGCAGGGGGGAGGGGCATCACACAGGTGGAGCGGTTTATAACAGGAGTTAACTTAAATAAATCAACTGTGATTTTATTTGAAAAGAATCAAATTGAAACAAGATTCTCTGATCTTAAACATTTTCATTTATGACACAAAGAGTCTCTGCACACACCTGTCAGACCGCACCTGTCGGACGGCACCTGGAGCATTTCTTCTTTTATTTTAAGGAATTAAGTTGAAAGAGTGATAAACATAAAAATCCTTTATGAAAAATCAACATTATGAGACCATTTGTCAAAATGTAGATTTACTTCACCTTCATAAGTTTGATTCTCCTCTCAGAACGTGTCATCAGAAGTTATTGGTCGTTACTGATTAGTCATTTATGACACGTTTTCTTTAGGTTAGAACGTCTGAAATTTCAAAGTAAACCGTAACATTTCTGTCCATCTGGAACAGCTCTGCTCTGTCTGCTGTCTTCAACATATTCATCACAGAATGTGTCTGTTAAAAATATCTCATGTGGTACTTATTAAGTATTATTACCAGCGGTGGAAAGCAACTAAGTACAATTACTCAAGTGCTGTACTTTGTGAGATACCTGTACTTTACTTTAGTATTTCCATTTTCTACCTGACAGCTGTAGTTTTTTACAGATTCAGATTAAAAATCAAAATATAACGAATATTCAACAATTTTCATGCTAATACTTTTGTACTTTTACTTAAGTACGATTTTGAATTCAGGACTTTTACTTGTAACAGAGTATTTGAACACTGTAGTTTTAGTACTTTTCCTGTAGTAAAAGCTGTGAGTACTTCTTCCTCCGCTGATCACTGTGAACAATGACCAGCAGAGTCCTGCAGACCTGCAGAGACCAGCTGACCCTGTTCACATGGAACCCTGAACACATCATGTCTCCTTGTGGAGCTGATGACCTGTACAGGTGTTTAAAGTGGAATTCTGTGTAAAATTATTAATAAAAATGAATAAATATTCCATTGCTCTTCCATTTGTCCTCAGTGAGAAAGTAAATACATGCTTCTTTGTTCAGATGTCAGAGAGTCCTTTAAAAACCGTCCCTGCTGTTGTTTTAACAGCTTCACCACATGGTGCTGAAAACAGTACTGAATAAAGTAGTGATGTGTCGTTCATGAATGAATCCTTCATTTTGAACGACTCTTTGATATGAATGAGTAGTAACGAGTCATCTCAGAGAGTCATTCCTTCATTTTGGCTGCGCCTGAGCAACAATAATAATGCATGAGTTTCATTTTTCTCATGTGACAGCTACACAGGCTCAGTATTGGACAGAAAGGAGTAGCCCCCCCCCCCTCCAAATGAACGAATGACTCAAAAAAAGAGTAGTTCATTTTACTGAACGAGACTTAAAGAACTAAGTCACTAAAATGAACCGGTTGTCCCATCACTAGAATACAGGTGAGCGCTGCAGGTGGAGCTGAGACCAACAAACCTCAAAGATCCTGAAAAGGTTTCCTCTGATGCAGCTTTGAAACCAGAAAACTGCTCAGCTGATGTTCAGATGCACTGTCTCTTTAAGGCAGGGACAAGACCTGTCGTCCTCACCTGTGTGTGTCCTCACCTGGAAGATGTCGTTGGCACACTTGCGGCAGAGGTTGTGTTGGCAGGGCAAGATGACCACAGGCTTGGTGAACATCTCCAGGCAGATGGGACAGATGAGCTGCTTCTCCAGACTCTCCATGATGCTGAGGGTCCCGGGGGAGACCGCTGTCACCCGGGCAGGACAGGGGAGGACGGGGGAGGACGAGGAGGCCGAGGAGGACGAGGAGGATGAGGAGGTGTCCCAGAGAATAAACTTAATAAAGAAATTAAGAAGCAGCAGAGAGGAGTGTTGGAGGCCTGTGGACAGCAGAGTGAGCAGCTCTCCGTCTGTTTTTAGACAGGCAGACGTCAGCCGTTGCCGTGCCGACATGCCCTTATATGTCAAAGGTCAGGGGGAGGCATGACAGAGCGAGTGAGAGCAGGACGGATTTTATTAAAGGGACAGTTCACAGTGTTGGAGCAGGAGGTGGAGCTGAGGAGGCTGCACCTCCTGCTGTCAGAGCGAACACTCTTCATCTTTGTATTCAGTTGTTTATAACGTTTTAATGTTCTATATGTTCTAATGTTCTATATGTTCTACATGTTCTATATGATCTATATGTTCTATATGATCTATATGTTCTAATGTTCTATATGATCTGTATGTTCTAATGTTCTATATGTTCTACATGTTCTATATGATCTATATGTTCTATATGATCTGTATGTTCTAATGTTCTATATGTTCTAATGTTCTATATGATCTGTATGTTCTAATGTTCTATATGTTCTACATGTTTTAATGTTCTAATGTTCTATATGTTCTAATGTTATATATGATCTATATGTTCTAATGTTCTAATGTTCTAATGTTTTAATGTTCTATATGTTCTAATGTTTTAATGTTCTATATGTTCTAATGTTCTAATGTTCTAATGTTTTAATGTTCTATATGTTCTAATGTTTTAATGTTCTATATGTTCTAATGTTCTAATGTTCTATATGTTCTAATGTTTTAATATGTTCTAATGTTTTAATGTTCTAATGTTCTATTCTAATGTTCTAATGCTTTAATGTTCTAATGTTCTAATGTTTTATATGTTCTAATGTTCTAATGTTCTAATGTTCTATTCTAATGTTCTAATGCTTTAATGTTCTAATGTTTTATATGTTCTAATGTTCTAATGCTTTAATGTTCTAATATTTTAATGTTCTATATGTTCTATATGTTCTATATGTTTTAATGTTCTATATGTTCTAATGCTTTAATGTTCTAATGTTCTAATGTTCTCTATGTTCTCTATGTTCTAATGTTATGAAGTTCATAGAACAGTGCATGTGTGTTTCTGGTGCGTTAGGTGAACTCGGGTTCTGTTGTTCGGTGTGATGAAGAGTCTTTGGACAGAAACATCGTGTTCAGAATGTTCTTTAACTGAGAATCAACTCATCTCTTCTTATTAACTTTACACAAATATAGAAGTGTTATTATCTCAAGTTTATTCAACATAAAATGTTTAGTTTTTATTTCCAGATTTCTCATTAAATTCAGTTTATAAAGAAGCAGAATCATTCGCAGACTTCCCAGCATGCATTGTGTTAACTTCCTGTGTCTCTTTAATAGACGGTAAATCTCATATACGATGATGTGAAGTTAAAATAATACTCATCAGTTGAACAACGTTACTGTGTTTGTTTCCCTGTTGAGCTGCAGGGACACAAAGTACAATTCTGAGATACTATATTTCCACTGTATATTATTTTGTACTTGTACTGCAGTACATTTCAGAGGGAGATATTGCACTTTATTACATTGTGTTTATTTAAAACCTGGAGTTACTGGTTACTTTGCAGATCAAGATCGTAGCCACATTAAAACATTGATATCTCATAAAATCCACTGCCTCGTTACAGATTAAAGCCGTGGTTCTTATTTATAGCTTTGTCATGATATACTGTCTAAATAAAACTGAACTGAGTGAAGCGGTTCCAGCCTGTTTGTTTCATTTAAAGAAATGAAGCACTAAACTAAACCTGCTTCAAAAAATGTTCAGTTCTCTCTGCTGTCTTCTGTCTGTCTGAACGTCACCCCCTGCAGGACAGGAGGACACACAGCATGAACTAATGACATCATCACAGGTGACATCATCACATGACATCATCACAGGTGTCGTAACCAGGTTTTATTTCCCAAACTGACTCCAGTTCACTGTTTTACAGCAGTCGAGCTTCATACAGATAAACATGACATGATGAAACAATATTTACATCAACACGTGGCGACGAAGGACGTTTGTATCAATGTTTTCATGATTATAAGTTTACAAAATAGGGGATTATAACCTTTATCTATAATTTGTGTTTTAAGCTCCACCTCTCCTTCGTCACTCATTGACTCAACATCAATCAGAGTGTCCGTTTAATAAAATACAATAATTTAAAGACTGCAGTTTATATAATCAATAAAGCAACAGTCTGACATTTTGGGAATCTATGGAGGCCCAGACGTGCCAAAACATCTCACACAAGATCAGAAATATAGTTATTTTGTTATCGATCCTGTTGCTCCAAAGATATTATAAGATATGGATCTTGTCTGCACAAGATAAAAACATAATTTTGGAGGGATATTTTATTTCGTACTGGTTAAACATAAAACATGAAACATCTGAGAGGAGGGCGGGAGGTTTTTAACTAAATGTCAGACTGTTGCTTCAACATCAAATTGACTTTTTCAGTTTTGAATTTCTACTTTTGTTCTAAGAGTTTTAGTGTGTTTCTAGTTTCTATCGGTGCAGAGAGCTGGTACACCTGCCATGATTCCTCAGGTTCAGTCTCAGCTGATAAATGTTGTCTCTAAGTTAAATGATCATTAAAGCAGTGATGCGTTTCCTGTTTCCTGTTTCCCGTCAGCTTCATGTGTAGGTGTCTCCATATCTGCGGTGTCCGTCAGTGATCAGCTGAGTTTTTTCGCTGGCATTTGTCGGCTGCTGAATGATCGGAGTTTCAACGTCTGCAGAGAAACAAACACAAACTCACTCACAGAAAACAAACGGCACCTTTCAAAGCTTAAAGCCTTTAAAACTCCAACCTGCTGACGACCTGCTGACGACCTACGCCCACAAGCCATGAATGACGAGTTTAAGGGTTATTAAGGTTCAGGGATTCTGGTTCAGACAAGAGGTATATAACATTAACCAACACCACAGCGTTTATTGCCCACGCTCGTTTACAGGTACCCCTGTACCTTAAAAGACTCACTCCAGATTTTGGGTTAATTAATGGATCAATTAATGGATTATAATATATTATGAGGTTTTAATGGATGTTAAATGGGTTTAATGCAATTTTGTCACTTTGAAACTTAAAATTACTTCGTTAAAAGCCTTTAATCAATTCAAACTCCTTCATATATTATAATCCATCAGATTCCACCTTAAAATCCCATTTAAAATGCCTTAAAGCTGGGGGAGGCAAAACCTGTGCAACCTAGGCAAAACCTTCCTCCTCTCTCTCTGCTAAGCCCGTCCCACCAAACCCACAACTAGGACCGGCAGCAGAAGGAGTCGGTTCCCCAGTGAAACCGTGTCCCTCGTAGGGCTCGCTCTCCACGGCGTGAGCCTCACAGAGTCCGCGGTCCCTCCCACCACGACCTGTCTTCTCAAAGACGCCCCTCCAGCGCTTCGCGGCCGCAGAGCAGAGCGCCCCAGGCTTCAGAGGCAGCTGCAACGCCGTCCAGCAGCGGGAAGAGAGGCTGGTACACCACACACACACCACTGTCCCCCATCAACAGTTACTCCCCACTGTTTGTCATCAGGCCTCTTTGCCACTCGTCGTTACGAGCGCCATGGCATCAAACATAATGAGCCTGAAGCTCCGTGTGGAGCCGGGACGTGTTGTTTTGTTCTATACACCGCTGTAGGCAAAGGAGGTGTTGGACATTTATCACAAGTTTCAGGATTTTCCTCCACTGAATCAGGTTTTCACCGTCTGAAGGGACGTGTACACACATCTGCTCCTGTAGCTCAGCCAATACGAACGCACCGTCTCTCTGAAATAACCTGTGATTGGCTAAAGTCTCCCGTCACAGGATAGATTTACTGAAGCCTGAAAACAGAGGCAAGAGGGGGGGCTGAAGTAGAGGTCTGCTCTCAGACCACTTGAATTACAATATGCTGCACGGTTAATATGGCATTTTTGCCCAATGACTCCAAAAGAAAACTGCCTACCCCACCTTTAATTACATAATCATTTAATAATTAATGATTGGTACGGTCAATATAGTCGCAGATATGACAGAAAATATGTAACATTTCATCAATAAATTATGTTTATTGATGATTGAGTCCAATGAGGAGGAAGAAAAATGAGAAGAAAAATGTCAAAATAAAAGCTCAAAACATTTTGTGGTCTCACCATTGTCGGGATCGTTGCGTATCTCCTCCTCCAGGTCGTCAGGGGAGGCGTAGTCTGGCTCTGCCCCCTCACCTGTGGGCATGGGCTTGAGTTTCCCACAGCAACAGTTACAGCAGCAGCAGAGACAGCAGCAGCAGTAACAGCCGGTCAGGATCCCACAGACCAGAAACAGACCCTGAGAGACGAACAAGAGCTACATCAGGATCCAGGACTACAGAAAACATGCCGCCTTCATGCAGTCTTGAAGGTATTCTGCAGCATCCTGACTGAACACCAACATCACGTCCAGTGCCGAATCTTGTCTCAATTCATGGATTAATTGATTGGTTTATAAAATGTCCATCACAGTTTCTCAGAGTCTGAGGGGACGTCTGCAGACGTCTCGTTCTGTCCATTGAAACCCAAAGAGATTCAGTTCACTGAAGCTGAAGCTTTCTGCAGTTTTCTTTGATACATGACTGAAAGGATTAATTGATTATCACAATAGTTGCAGTTATTTTTCTGTCACTCGACTGATCGATCAGTTGACTGATTGTCTCAGCTCTCATCATGTTTTACACCTCACTATTTCACCCTGATCAATAGACACGTCCACCAAAATAATGTTTTCATTTTCCTGCTGCAGAGATTCAGAACAAAGCACGAGTCGGATGTAATCAATGACAAAAACAATGTATGAAAGTATTAAATGTTCTGGCAACATGGAAACAGAAGACTGCGAAGATGAACTCAGATCAGTGTGAATATTTCACATCTAGGTCAAGAAGCCGGAGTCCAACATGGAGGACGCTATCGTAGCTTATTAGCTGTGTTGCTAACATCCAGTTGTATTGCAGCTCCTCCGTCAGAGAACCTCACCTGTTAGCGACAGAGCTAATGGGCTAACGAGTTTGCTAGCTGACCGAACAGTAAAGAGAAACAAGAGAGAATCTCTGAGCGATATCAGTGGTGTCTGAAATCTTTAGTATATATATATACTTCATATACTCAAATATTTACTACATAGTGCTCTATATTTACTGTCCACCATTTTGTTTGAGTGTGTAATGTCTCCACTTCATGTTGCCCTCAAACAAAAAAGTCCAACATGTACAAACTGTCTGCTAACAATCCCACAATGCAATGCTCCGCATGTTATAGATGACATTATTGATGAGTGACTGATCAGCTGTCAGTGATGATGAATCACTGCAGAGTGAATGAGTAGTGCTAGTCCGGCCGGCTAGCATGTTAGCAGTTAGCTCTCCAGCTACAGTAGTTCCACAGCTAGCCCTGTTAGTGAAGTCACTACGTCATAGAGCCAAATACTTCACAAAGTCATGCAGAGTAATGTCTCTGTGACTCTTTCTGGAGGCCTTTAAACAACTCTTTGTATTTACAGATGAACAGTCAGGTGTCCTGATCCTGACCCCATCTAGCTGTGCATCACAGAAAAAACCTGCAGAAACCCTGTCAGACCTGGAGTCTCAGGAAGAAGTCCAGATGAAGTTTTACTGAACAAACACAGAACTACACTTCTTTAAGACAACGAGCTGCATCTACAGGCCGTTGAACTGGGATGATGGCAGAGACGGAGGACGGAGACGTTTCTACAACCCTCAGTGACAGATCAGGTGGAGTTACAGAAGCTGGTGGAACAGCAGCTACACGTCACTTAAATGCTTCCTGTTTGGTCAGAGAGACAGTGTAAGCCTTGCCCACCTTGGCCCACCAGGTGGACAGCATGAAGTACGCGTTGACGTTGTCCTCTCCGAACTGCTGGGCCACGTAGAGTCCCAGAGACCCGTACGAGTCATAGATGTTCCTCTTGGTGAGGTCGGACAGGACAGCGTGAGCGCTGTTCAGCTCCTTAAACTTCTCCGCCGCTTCCGGGTTGTCCGGGTTCTTATCGGGGTGGTACCGCAACGCCAGCTTCCTGACACCACACACACAGACCCCCCCACACACACACACACACACACACACACACACTTCAGTGTTAACGCGTACTGCTGCTTACTGTAGGAGAAAGCTCTGGAAAAGCTAGTAAGTGGGCCTTGAGTTAATGTTTACCTGTGTAGAATCAGTTCAGGTTACAGACTGGTTAGTGAGTGTCAGCTGACTGATGACCTGGTGCAGGTGAGTGGGCGGGGCTGTGGTGGTCTTACCTGTAGGACTTCTTGATGTCGTCATGGCTGCAGCCTTTCTCCAGAGCCAGGACCTGATACAGAGACTCTCCAGAGGTGGACAAAGTTCGCTGCCTCCCGTCAGACATCCTGACACCATCACCTGTCGCAGGTGGACACCTGTCAGTCAGAACTCTGGTCACAGCTTCAAACATTCAACAAACATCTCAGACTGAAGATACAGCTGGTTCTGTCCAGCAGGGGGCGATCCAGCTACAGACCGAGACAAACCTGACTAACAGGAACCATGAGGAGGAAATCCACCTGAAACCAGCATTTACATCGACATCACTGTCATAATTACAACTGCTAAACTGATTCATCCAAATTACTTTAGAGTCTGAACACAAACACACACACACACACACACTAATTAAGACAGTTACAGACATTATTACAAATATCAGCGTCGACTGATTCTAACTTTGACCGGATAAGTAATTCAGTATCTATCTATATAAACTGATTGGTTTTCTAGATACAGATTAATTATTGAGTGTATTTATTGATCACCTCATCTTTCATCCAGGTTTTTATCATAATAAATCCTATAGTCAGTTCTTTTATCATTTTCATATTTTTACAGTTTTGTTTTCATTATAATTTTAATATTAAACTGTTAAAACAGTTAAATGCTATAAAAACAAATCAAACTCTGTTCCTCATGTTGACAGTAGACTGCAGCAGCATTTCAGTCTGACACGCTTTAAAATGGAGCAAGAGAAGAAGAAACCAGCAGCTGATCTCCGTTCTGTTCAAACCCACAGAACTTTATTTAAACAGACGTGAAGAGAATTTCCACATTAAAACACATTGTGTTTCATTATTTCACTCTCTCCATCCTGTGGAAACCTCGTATCTGTTGGGTGAGGTTTTTTTAGATCAACTGAAGTATACAAAGTATTTTGGAACAATATCATACTATAAAATCCTTAAAACCTTAGTAGAACAGGTCAAATATTCACTGTCACCGAGCGTAAAGCTGTTTTTCTTTAGTTCCTACAGACACAGGTGAGACACATGATACACATGATGACGTCACACAGGTTGGAAAATACCTTTCTACCTGTAAAGAAAATAAAAGGTAAATATGAGTGTTAAAGAGCAGTTTAGTGTTGCAGAGGGAGTTGGTACCTGCCTGTTGAAGCCTCAGAGTGTCCTGACGAGGGGTCTACCTGTTGTCTACCTGTTCAGGTGTTTGTGGTCCAGCCGTGGCAGAGAGGATCTCTGACAGCCTCCATCAAACATTCAGCAGCCGCTCGGCTCAGGTGACCACGAGCCACCACGCCTGCTCAGGTTTCACTGAGGCGCTCCGATGGACGCATTGTGACAAGGAGGGGAGGTCGCCATGACGACCAGGTGAGTCAGGGATGGGGGGGGGACTCAGAGGTGTCAGTCAAGACAGACAGATAGTGTGGAGTCAGTAGGAGTAACACAACAGTCACTGTAGTAGCAGTAATCATCATGGCAGTAACAGTCGCAGTATTAGCAGTAAAAGTACAGGAACATTAATTCAGTTTTCAATTCAATTCAGTTTTATTTATATAGCGCCATATCGTAACAAAGTTATCTCAGGGCTCTTTTTCATGTAGAGCAGGTCTAGACCGACTCTTTATATTTACAGAGACCCAACAGTTCCCACCATGAGCAGCACCAGGAGACAGTGGCAAGGAAAAACTCCCTTTAACAGGTAGAAACCTCGAGCAGAACCAGAACCAGAACAAGGCTTCAGGTGGGCGGTCATCTGCCTCGACCGGTTGGGTTGAAGGGGGGGGGGAGAGAGAGAGCAGGAGGAAAGAGAACATACAGCAGCACAATACAGTTCCACATAGAGATGTAAAGTAATAGTTGTGGTGATGGTATTGATGTTAATATTACCAGAAATAATACTAAGAGCAATATTATAATAGTAATACTAATAATAAGAGCAACAACAGTAATAGCAGCAGCGGGTGCAGAGCAGGAGCACGGGGGCAGCAGGTGGCCGCAACCACAGATCCAGACTCAACAGCTCCGGAGGCAGAAATACCTGCAGAAAGCAACAGAAGGGGAGAGAGAGGAGAGAAAGCACACAACTACGGGAAGAAGTTGAATTAATAACAAGCATTGATGGGATATGAGGGCGTACAGATGGAGAGGAAGAGGAGGAGAGAGGAGCTCAGTGCATCATAGGAAGTCCCCCGGCAGTCTAGGCCTATAGCAGCATAACTAAGGGGGGGCTCAGGGTCACCTGAGTCAGCCCTACTATAAGCTTTATCAAAGAGGAAAGTCTTAAGCCTACTCTTAAATGTGAGGAGGTTGTCCGCCTCCCGTACACAAACTGGGATCTGGTTCCACAGGAGAGGAGCTTGATAGCTGAAGGCTCTGGCTCCCATTCTACTTTTAGAGACTCTAGGAACCACAAGGTTCAGTTTAGCAGGTACAGTAGTAGTATCTCCAGCAGTATTAGCAGTAAAAGTACAGGAACATTAGCAGGTACAGTAGTAGTATCACCAACAGTATTAGCAGTAACAATAATAATACTACAATTGCAGCAGCAACATCTCAGGTAGAAAGTCAAAACAAACATAAAAAATAGAAAACGTCAGATAAGTGATGTTAGTCATGTTTTCTCTTTATTTCCGTGGTTTTCTGCTTCACAGTTTGATTGATTGATTGAGTAATTGATTGATTGATTGATCAACTGATCGATTGTGACATTCAGTAAGTCTTTTTGTCTTGGAATGAGGGAAATAATGAAGTTTGAACGTTGCAGATCAAATCAGAAGCACTGCAGGTTTGAAGCCACGCTGCTCCTCAAAACCCTGAACACAAAGACAAAGAGAGCGTTCAGGACCCAGACCAGGAGCCGTTTCAGAGGACAAAGAACTATTATGTCTATAATGAAAGCTGAGTGTCGTCATTAAAGGGAAGGAAATACTCACAGCTGATTGGTCCAACAGTGACAGGAAGGTGACTAGGTGAGGCTGCGGCAGCAGACCGAGCCCGGCGTCTGGAACAGTTCTTAAGAGGGAAACAGGAAGGAAGTAATCAAAGTGTATTTTTAGGTTTATTGATACAGAACTTTATTAACAGAACACAGACACAATATAAAAATTAAAAGTAAAGACAAATAAAGACCCCTGGAGTTCCTTTCAGACCTCGGAAACTTTCTTGGGACCTCCTTAGGAACATCCAAAACCTCACTGAGAACGCTAAAACACATCTACTCTACAGCTTACAGGACCTGTGAGACCAGATTACAAACCTCTAGAGCCTCTAAAACTTCTTTAAGGACTCATGGGAACCTCCTCATGACATCTAGAGCCTTGTCGAGGACCTATGAGAATCCCTTAAGAACCTCTAGAACCTGTATAAGAACCAATGCAACCCAATTAAGAACTTCTAGATCCCCTAGAACCTCTTAAAGAACCCTTGGGAACATATTAACCACTAGAACCTGCTTAAGGACTCATGGAACCCTCTTAAGGATGTCTATAACTTATTTAAAGCTCTGAGGGAACCCCTTAACTCCTAAAACCTCTTTAGGAACTATGAAAGCCTCTTAAGAACCTCTAGAACTTCTTTTTGGACCTGTGGAACCAGAACCTGACCCTGGACTCTTCTTGAGGTGCCTGAAACTTCTGCAAATCTTCCAGCACATTTCTGACAATTGACCACTGACTGATCTGTGTTTTGTAGAAGAGAACAGTTCCTGAGTGTAGAACCGGACCAGCTGCAGTTCACTCACAGGGCTGCAGGGGGAGCTGTCCCGGTCACACAGGCTGATCCTGCAGTGCAGATAAACGTCCTCATACGTCCCGTGGAACAGGAAGAGCAGCGCTGAGAAGCGAGCTCGCTGCGACAGACCACTTTCATCCACCGTCACATGACGATGGTCCACTGGACACCTGGAGGAGTCGGCCAATCACACAGCTGCTAATATTCTGTTCTAACACCTAGTCAGCAAGAACAAACAGGCAGACAGGCAGGCATGCAGGCATACAGACAGACAGACAGGCAGACAGGCAGACAGAGACAGAGAGACAGACAAACAGAGACAGAGAGACAGACAGACAGAGAGAGAGACAGACAGACAGACAGACAGACAGACAGGCAGGCAGGCAGACAGACAGAGAGACAGACAGACAGAGAGAGAGACAGAGAGACAGACAGACAGACAGGCAGGCAGGCAGGCAGACAGACAGGCAGGCAGGCAGGCAGACAGACAGATAGACAGACAGACAGGCAGACAGACAGACAGACAGACAGACAGGCAGACAGATAGACAGACAGACAGACAGACAGACAGACAGGCAGGCAGGCAGTCAGACAGACAGACAGACAGGCAGACAGACAGATAGACAGACAGACAGGCAGACAGACAGGCAGACAGACAGACAGACAGACAGACAGACAGAGCTGCTAACAGGACTAAAAAACTGTACTGACTGATTTGTAGAGTTGGAGGTTTTCATATTCACTTCAATACAGTCAGAGTTTGATCACAGCAGCATCTAGTGAACGTTAGAGGAACTACAGCTCTGACTGACACACTGACTGCTCCTTATAATATTATTATTATTATATAATATTATTATCTACATCTTGTCTGAATTGATATCATTAATACTTTTGTGTTGAATATTTTATTTTCCCATAAAATGCTGAAACTTCTTTTTTAAAGTTTAGATTTATTTTAATCACATGTAAGAAACAGGAACTGCAACTAACGATTATCTTCATTATCGATTAACCTTATTTTAATTTTTTTTATTAACTGATTAATTGTATTAATACTTAGAGTCCAAGGTGACGTCTTCAAACAAATGAATTAATAGTGAATTGACTAATCATTGCAGCTCTGGTCATTTTCCTTTTACATCAAAGTGAGTTGGACTGTTTTAATTGATTGGAATCTTTTCATTGATTGGACTCTTTTCATTGATTGGACTGACTGGTCACCTGTTCTGGATCAGGAAGTATCTGGTGGGGTCGTCAGCGCTGGGGGAGTTTGTGATGTAGCAGTTTTCCAGCAGCAGCACGAAGCGGTTGTTGTCGTAGTTCTCCACGGAGACGCCGATGTGCAGGGCGGAGCCGAGCGGTAGGCTGACCCGGCCGGCAGGGAACGGCTCGCTGTAGTCCGGCCTCTGATACAGAGTCATCGACGCTCTGGTGGGTTCACCTGAACGCACCACTCCGACTCCACGAGTCCTGATGAGAGAGGAGACGGTCAGACGTGTATGGCAAGCCCTTTTAACATTTAATCAGTAGGGCTGACTAGTAGCGATTTAGTTTTCACTAGTGGAAATCACATTTCGACATGTCAAAATGTGATTTTGACATGTCGAAATGTTAATTTAAGATATCTGTAAAACAATTTTGACGTTACAAATATATTTTCACATGTAGAAATTACATTTTGACTAGTCAACACTGATTTACAGATATCTTTAATTTAATTATAGATATCAGTAATTCCTTTGTCACTAGTAAGAATAAGAATTACAGATATCTACAATTTAATTTTGACATGTCGAAAAAGGATTGTGACTAGTCGAAATGTAATTTCCCATTTCAGATATCTACAGTTGCATTTCGGATATGTCCGACATATCATCAAACCATTTCGGATATGTGGGCGTCATATCATCAAGTACCACAAAGCTATTGGTCGACTTTTAAATAGGCTACGCCCACCTCATGAATATTCAACAAATGCTAATGCTTTGTGAAAACACGCGTTATTTTCCGTTGGCAACACATCTGCTGCTCCACAGTCCAGTCCAGTAAATGGCGGTAATGCACCTATAAATTGGTTTACCAACCGCCATTTAAACTTAAAAATTCTGTCAAATGCAGAAACTGCCATCTCCGTATTACTACTTCCTTCTCTCTCCATTTTCGCTCGTCACCGCCAAATTAGCTCGGTGAGACGATTTCTCTTTCCTAGGATGGCGAACTCATGACCCGCCCTACTTTGCCCCTCATTGGCCAGTACTCGTTGCAGGTAAGCCAATCAGAGGCAGAGTAGGGCGGATCATTCGCCCAAATTACCATATGCATTTCAGATATGTAGCCCAAATTACCATATTCATTTCGGATATGTAGCCCAAATTACCATATTCATTTCGGATATGTGTGTGTGTCATTGAAGATATCTACAATGACATTTTGACTAGTGGAAATTCCTTTTTTGATATCTGAAATTCAATTCTGACTAGTTATAAAAGACATTGTAGATATCTTAAATGTATTTGTTACTAGTAAGAATATAATTTTCACATGTTACAATTGCATTTCAGATATCTGAAATGCAATTGTAGATATCTCATATGCAATTCCAGATATCTGAAATTACATTCTTACTAGTTACAATTCCAAGCCAACATATCAATAATTTAATTTTGACTAGTCAGAACTTAATTTTAGATATCTACAATTCCATTAATGATATCTGTAATGTAAGAACAATTGTAGATATCTATAATGGTCGAGGCAGATGACCGCCCACCTTGAGCCTGGTTCTGCTCGAGGTTTCTACCTGTTAAAAGGGAGTTTTTCCTTGCCACTGTCGCATAGTGCTTGCTCATGGTAGGAACTGTTGGGTCTCTGTAAATATAAAGAGTCGGTCTAGACCTGCTCTATTCGAAAAAGTGCCCTGAGATAACTTTGTTATGATATGGCGCTATATAAATAAAACTGAATTGAATTGAATTGAAATTGAAAAAATTTAATTAATGAACATTGCCACTAGTAAGAATTGAATTGTTGATATCAACAATTGACATTTCCACTAGTGAGAAATGAATTGTTGATATCATTAATTTACATTTTGACTAGTGAGAATTGAGTTGTAGATATCATTAATTAGAATTATAACTAGTCAAAATTACATTGTGGATATGTTGACTTGGAATTGTAACATGTCAAAATTGAATTGTAGATATCTGTAATTGAGTTTGAATAGAAGTCAATGGTAAAAGTTGACTAGTTGTAATTAAGTTACTGATATCTACAATTAACATTTCCACTAGTAAGAAATGAATGGTTGATATCACAAATTTACATTTTGACTAGTGTGAAATGAATTGTAGATATCTTTAATTAAAATTGTTACGTGTCAAAATTACATTATGGATATGTTGACTAGTCAAAAAGCAATTGTTGATATCTACAATTGATTTTACTGCTACTGTTTAAATGTTAAAAGGGCTTGCCATAGACGTGTTCATACAGATTTAACTTTCCACACCAAACACTATGAAACTTAATTATCAGCTTAAAGTATCATTAATGTATCCATTAATGATGTAATTAAATGATTTTAATGGGATTTTAGGGGCATACTTAATGGATTGTTAAATATTAAGGTATTTTTAATGGATTATCTGCACAGTTTGTTTACAATTGACCGAATCGCATGAAATCCATCCCTTAACTTTTACCTTAAAAGGGACTTACATTTTCAATTAAAAATTTAAAATTAAGTTTTTAGTTTAGTTTCATTTTCAAACCCCTTAAACTGTGCTAATGATCCACTACAAACTCCTTAATATATTATAATCCATTCATTTATCCACTAATTAACCCCAAATGTAGGCTGAGCCCCTGAATTTCGACCCTTTAAAAAGTCCTTAATATATTCAAATCTATTAATATAAGGCAAAGGAGGTTTATTTGTATAGCATATTTCATACACAACCATTAACCATTAACCATCAAACCGCAGGTAACCATAGTAACAGCACTGATGCTTCAGTTAAACTAAGGTAACCATGGGTTAAACTGAGGACACATTTTAAAACATGGAGGAGGATTTAAACACAGCATCTCACAGCAGCGATGTGTTGAAGGTGAACTCACGGCAGCTGGTATCGAATGGCGGCGTCGAGGCTGGTGATGTCATCCAGCGGGAAGACGCAGGAGAACGGGATACTCATCGGGATGGAGAGCGAGACGTTGTTTCGATCAGAGGGGTACACAAACAAAATGTTGAAGTACGTGATGTGGGTGCTGTTTGTCTGGAACAAACAGAGACAGACAGAAAAGAAAAGACCAGATGATGAAATCAGTAAAAGTATTTTTTGACTTTTGTGAAATAACAAGATAAAACGTCTACAGCCCGGCCTTGTGAGGCTCTGACAGGCTGTACTTCAGCTAAATGCTAACATCATCATGCTAACATGCTGAAGTTTAGCAGGTATAATGTTCTCCATCTTAGTTTAGCGTGTTAGCATGCTAACATTAGCTAGTTAGAGAGTGCAGCTGAGGCTGATGGGAATGTCTGTAGTTCTGCAGGTATTTGGTCATAAACCAAAGTGTTGGACACATTAACATGTTGACCTGATGATGGCGCTAGAGGAACAGTCAGAGGATCACCATAGAACGGGTATCTTGCTGTAAAAAGACACTACCTGCTCAGCAGCCTGTTTGTTAACATGTTAGCACCAACTCCTTTATAAGCTGATAATATGTGAGATGTGTTTATAGCTTGATGTGCTGCCAAGCAAGTGGACAACAAGAGAATAATCCAGCTTTAACCAAATTTAAAATATAAAGGACCAAGAATAGAACCCTGAGGAACTCCACGAGTAATTATTGATACTGTTGATGTGATGATCATGTTGCTCTGTGTCTGCTGGATGTGGAAGTAGGCAGCTGTTTGCTAACATTAGCCACATGTTATAAGCTGATAATATATCTGTGTGTCTGTCAGTTTACTGAGGAGTTCCACTGAGTGGTCAAAACATATGAAATATCCAGATATGAACCGGGTCAGACAAACTCACCTCCACCACGTTTCCACAGGTACCCTTCCTTCGCTCCACCAGGTACCACATCGCCTCCTGGTGGTCGACCTGCTGGTGGCAGCGCGGGTCGATCAGGTGAGCGGAGGAGGCGTTCAGCCCTCGTTCCTCCAGCAGCCTCTTCTGGACCATCAGACGCAGGTGATCCTGTCCACACTCCAGCTCCGGCTCCAGAAAACCACTGAGTTCACCTGAAACACAAGATAACACACATGAAACACAATACAGCAAGAACAGGGCATTGTGGGTACTAGAGTCTTTATTGTCACGCCACAGTGCAGGTTCAACAGGCTGCATTTTGAACCTCATCAACATGTGGACAGATTTTAAACCACGTAAACATTTTCAGTGACTTGCGTTGGACAAGTTAGTGAACTTACCAAATAGGGATAAAATGGTAAATCATAATTATGAGATATTACACCAAATACTCACAAACTAAGTCAAAATTATGACTTTTTAAGTCAAAATTATGAGATAGTCAAAAATGTGATAATGTTCTCCATCTTAGTTTAGCGTGTTAGCATGCTAACATTAGCTAGTTAGCAGTAAACACAGTGCAGTTGAGGCTGATGGGAATGTCTGTAGTTCTGCAGGTATTTGTGTTGGACACATTAACATGTTGACCTGATGATGGCGCTAGATGAAAAGTCAGAGGATCACCAGAGTTATTACAGTTCATCCTGAGGGGAACATGAACGATGAACCACAGACAGACAGAGAGCTGTTAACATGGATAAAAACTGTACTCATTTCAATACAGTCAGAGTTTGATCACAGCAGCATGTAGTGGACGTTAGAGGAACTACAGCTCTGACTGACACACTGACTGCTCCTTATAATATTATGATAATATTAATATCTACATCTTTTCTGAATTGATATCATTAATACTTGTGCTGTAAGAAACAGGAACTGCAACTAACGATTATCATCATTATCGATTAACCTTATTTTAATGTTTTTTGATTAACTGATTTTGTTTATAAAACACCAGGACAGTCTGGACAAAAGTGGTGGACCGGACCGACTCCGCCATCTTTAGAGCTACACCGCAAGTCAAAATCAGTTGCATATCAGTTCAAATAAACGTCACTAACCTGAACAGATGACACCAGCATCTTCAGCATGGTTGCAGTCATGAGTGCCAAACCCTCGATGGTGACATTCTGATAACACAGACTCGCTGCCTATACAGCCAACATCATCCATCCAGATCTGTCCGGTGCCCTGCCCAAAGTTGGCGACACCAGGTGTCGACTGGGCGAGGCCACATCGCAGCTGTCTGCAGACCACCTGGGCGTCGTTTAAATCCCAGCCATCATCACACACTGTTCCCCACTGGCTGTTATAGAGGATCTCCACTCTACCAGAGCATGGTGTGTCACCATTTACCAGCCTCAGCCGAGATTCGAGAGCTAAACATTAAAACAGAGCGACAGTGAACAGCTTGTCCCCACAGATACAGTTAACAAGACAGGAAACAACTTTTCATATAAGTGGGGCGTATTATTTTTGTTACTTTAAACAATCTGTGAATGTATCTGCTTAGCTTGACAGAAAGCCAGTTCTACAACCTCTTTAGGACGCGTGGAACCTCACTAACCTGGAACCCCTGGATCTCGTGTTTCATAAATCCCTATAGTGGACGAGTGAAATATGGATGCTTCGTGGTCACTCACCGGGACGTCCACACCTCCAGTTGATCCTGTCATCGCTCACACAGGTCTCACCTTCAGCACAGGTATTACACACCATGGTGTTGACATCTGATGAAGAGCACAAAACAACAAAGTCCACTAGAGAATCTGACGGTACCAAAGGTCTAAATTATCCTACAGGTGCAGGTCCTGAACCACTGATATCCATCTTAAAGTGAAATCAGATCCCAGTTTGTGTACGGGAGGCGGACAACCTCCTCACATTTAAGAGTAGGCTTAAGACTTTCCTCTTTGATAAAGCTTATAGTAGGGCTGACTCAGGTGGCCCCTGAGCCCCCCCTTAGTTATGCTGCTATAGGCCTAGACTGCCGGGGGACTTCCCATGATGCACTGAGCTCCTTTCTCCTCCTCTTCCTCTCCATCTGTACGCCCTCATATCCATCAATGCTTGTTACTAATTCAACTTCTTCCCGTAGTTGTGTGCTTTCTCTCCTCTCTCTCTCTCTCTCTCCCTCCCCTTCTGTTGCTTTCTGCAGGTGTTTCTGCCTCCGGAGCTGTAGAGTCTGGGTCTGTGGTTGCTGCCGCCTGCTGCCCCCGTGCTCCTGCTCTGCACCCGCTGCTGCTGTTACTGTTGTTGCTCTTGTTATTAGTATTGCTATTATAATGTTGCTCTTAGTGTTGTTTCTGTTGGTGTTAACATCAATGCCATTACCATATCTATGCTGTATTGAGCTGCTGTATGTTCTCTTCCTCCTGCTCTCTCTCTCCCGCTCCCCCCTTCCCCCTTCAACCCAACCGGTCGAGGCAGATGACCGCCCACCTTGAGCCTGGTTCTGTTCGAGGTTTCTACCTGTTAAAGGGAGTTTTTCCTTGCCACTGTCTCCTGGTGCTGCTCATGGTGGGAACTGTTGGGTCTCTGTAAATATAAAGAGTCGGTCTAGACTTGCTCTATTCGAAAAAGTGCCCTGAGATAACTTTGTTATGATATGGCGCTATATAAATAAAACTGAATTGAATTGAATTGAAATCCATAAAAGGGTTTCACTAAATGTTGGAGTGTTCCTTTAAGGCAGGCCTCTGGATCAGGGTCCTAGAATTTGGCTCCACCTTGACTCTACACAGCATAACTCCATCTAAGGAATACGTGTTGCTTACCTGCACAGTAAGCTAGTCGACACAAAGTCGGGCTCACGAACTTGTAGACGTAGTAGTTTCTTGGGCAGGCTTTCACATGGATGAGGTTGGACTGAAACTGGCAGCAGCCTCTCTCCCAGCTGCCGCAAACCTCCGCCCGTATGATGCCTTCAGAATCCAGAGGGTGGGGAGTCCGCAACCACAGTGGAGCATCGGTCCCACACATGTGACTCTCAATGCACCTCTCTGGCATCTGGACACTGCTGTTACCGATGAACAGACGGTACCAGCCCTGCCAGTCTGTATGGCTGTCGCAGGCCACAGACTCTGGGTCCACCCTGAAGTCTGTGGCTCGCCAGGCGTCTTGTAATGGAGTGTAGTGCTGACACGGGTCAATGCAGCGAGATGTGCCGTTTACCTGGAGGCAGTCATGACCGAAAGGGCACTGTGTGCCCCCACAGGCAAACTTCACTGAGCGGGGTTTGGTTTTGGTAGCGGTGTGACTTTGTAGATCAGGGGTCACCAGGCAGGTGAAGGAGCCTTGGGTGTTTTCGCAGAGCTGGCCAGGACCACAGGGAGGACGGGGCAACGAACACTCATCAACGTCCACGCAGCCCTGCAGCGGCGACCAGCGGTAGCCTTGGCCACAGCAGCCATCGTTACAGGTGGTTTTGTTGTAGCAGGTGAAGCCATCTCCCACCACACCATCCTCACAGCGACAGGACACGCCCACAGTGTCGACAGTGTTGTCATGGAGGGAGGTGTGGCATCGAGCCAGTCTGTGACAGGCCTCACAGCTGGTGGCCACAGACCCTGAGGGCATGAAGGTTTAAATACAAAAGATCATTCTTATGTAGCTAACAGCTAGCATTTGCTAACATTGTGGATTTTAAAGTGATAAATCACACGTCATATAGCCAATATAATTAGCTACAGTATATAATTATCCTGCTGGCTAACACTGGGCATTTACAGAAATGTTGATTACAGTGTGTCGTCCTTGTAAATAAATAAATAAATTAAAATAAATACTCCTTCAGTGGGGGTAAATTTCAGGTAGCTGACTGGAAATCTTAATTAATACTCTTTCTGTGGATATAAACTTTAGCTAGCTAGCTGATAAATCTCACCAGATTGCTCCTGTGGACTCACCTGTGGACTCACCTGTGGACTCACCTGTGCTCTGAGCTGAACAGGCAGCCATGAGGAGCAGCAAAAGCAGACTGATGAACCGGTGGAACATTTTTATTCACCAAACTGTTACAGAGAGAAGCGATGAGTGACAGCTGGGGGTGAAAACAACAGGTTCACTCACCTGGTTTACTTTCTGTTAACACCACCTCTCTGGACAACAATTTAGCATTTGTGGTGTTCATGTTTTTAAGACTTTTATTCAGACATATTAAGAGATATTTAGTCAATTAATTATGTTATTTTCCTAAATATGCTCTACTCTTGTTTTGATGTTGCTGAACATCTTGTAGGCCGACTGTTGCTGCTCAGGATTATCAAACTGTTCTCTTAAGAGACCATTTTACATTTCTTTATTTGGTCTAATCTAGTTTATACTTCATATTACAGATAATGTATATGTAATTCATAATAGCTAGTCAAGTCATTCATCTAATATATCTGTGATTACATTTGAACTTACCAAAAAGCTAATTTATGATACTTGTAATCATATTCTGATTAATTATACATGACTCTCCTTATATAGAACCTAAACTTAAAGACATCTACAATACAGTAATATCTAACATTAATTCCACATATCTTCATTTAAACTGTAATAAAAACAAGGTTAACCAGGCTGTTAGCTGCCATATGACACTGAGGGAACATCCAACAGAAAAATACATCTCACATGTCAATGTTCTGATACAATAATGAAAGCAGCATTTTGTTTCCTTAAAAGCTCATTTTGCAACATAAGGTTTGCTAAAAAGTAGAGTATATTGATTTGTAAAGATATATTTGGAAATAAACAGTTTATTATTCTTATAAAAATTAAAATGCATTGGAATGTAATACGCACTCAGTGTCCAGGATTTATTACAGGACTGTTGGATCTTAGTTTTAGCAGATGTTCCTAATAACCTGGAATCTGTGTTTAGTAAAGTGATGTTTAAAATCAGTTGTCACAAGTTACAGCTAATTAAAAGTTTCATCAACAGACGTTACCTTTATCGTAGCCTTCGGTACACTTCTCTTTCTTTACAGACTTCAGTCAGTCTCAGCTCTGAGTACTGCTGATTCATTTCTGGGAATGACTGGTTAACTGCAGGTCTATCAGTCAGTGTTGATTGTTGTCATAAACCCATAAATTATGTTTTCACTTCCTGTGAGACTTTTCTCTCTTTTCATGTCGGCTTTTGGAGAAACTTTCTGGGCTGTTGAAACTCTTTCACACAAAATTACAATCAACTTCTTTTTCAGTTCCTGAGCAGAAATCTGAGGTTTCTCACCACCAGACATCTTTAAAAATGCCTGAATCAAAACTGTTCGGCTGCTGGTTTTATTGCTTGTTTTATTAGGAGCAAAGGTTTTATCCCACTGGCTCATACAGTGGGACAAAATGGCGCTGAAGGAAAAGAGTATGGCATTATTAAAAACTAATGGGTTCAAACTAGGGAGCAGGACTGAGATCAGGACATTTCAGGACAATCAGAGCGGCAGTTGGACAAAGTTACATCACACTGATCATCGAGGCTAAGCAGTCATGGAAAGTATAATTTGAGTTTATGTCATAATTACAAGATAACGTGTCCAATATTTTTTATTTGGTGAATGCAGCACACTTCAATATGAATCTGCTGTAATAAGCCGTAAAACTGAACCAGAATGTGACTGAATGTGGTGAGAATTTAACACCAGTTTCTCCAGTGTGCAACCTCACCGGGCAGAGATGTCACAGTGTATTGACACACCCTGGAGTACACTTCTACATCACTGCAGCAAGGTGAGAAATTAAACCACTGGAGGTCAGCAAACACTAGATTTTCTGGAGGGGTTAAGTTACTCTCTAATGGAAATGTTACTAAAAAAAGAGCCGTAACATTTGGAAGGAAAGGGGTGGAGTTAAAGTCAAAGGCCAACCTGACGGTGTTACAGTATATGATGGGAGGGGCTGAATGGGTCACTGCAGTAAGATCAGCTGCTATTGTATGGAAGTCTTACACGAGTGTAAAGCTCAGTTCAGACCAAAGATTCACGACGAGACATAACCGTTTTAGAACATTTCAGGGAAAAGTAGCAGTGGTGTGAACCGGCCCGTCTCAGCTCAGCTTGTCAAATCGTCAGCGGCTGGTTTTAGAACTTAAGGTACGTCACCTGTTTCAACAGCCAATCAGCTTGTAGCGAAGTCAGCTGGTCACACCGCCGCGTCTAGTCGCCCTGGTGTAAACTGGTTTCAGGTTTCATAGCATTGCAGACCAGCACATTGCAAGTAGCTGAATATTTGGTCTGAATTGGCAGATGAAACAATGAAAAACTTATCATGAACAAATAAATATACAAAAAACAACATTTTAAAGATAAAATGTCCATTTAATGATAAAGAGAGAATCAAACAGGAACACAAAGTACCAACACAGAGCAGACATTTTTCAGTTAGTGTGATCTTTAAAACATAATGTGTCATACAGACAGACAGAACAACCAGAAAGAAACCAGAAAACAGAGTTCAGCAGCTTCATCAGAGACAAAAAGTAACAGACCCGCTCCCCAACACAGAAAATACAAAATCAGATTTATAAAAACATGACTTCAGAAGCGCGTACAGTCCACCTGCCCAGCGCGGCTACAGAATACATGTCAGATATGCTAATGAAGGAGGTGGATCGACCAATCGTGAGGCTGCTGCCGGTCACACGGGCATCTGCAGCTGTGAGTACTCGTCCTGCCCCTCCTTCTCCTCCAGGTGAGGCTCTGTGTCATCAGCATCCAGCTGCAGGACCAGAGGTCAGAGGTCAGGAGATTGTTGTCATGGTAATGATAAGGTGTCAATAAACCAGACACAATTCAAGTTGTTTGATTCATGAGAACTGCTGAAGTAAACACAGAGTGCACCTCCCATCGGCTCAGAGTTTCATAACTATTTTAAGAAAAGTGCAATTTCAAAACCTGAAAATATGTATAAATATCTGCAAACAGCTACCATAATGTTGGGAACTAAAGCGGTCTGTAACTAGCATACAAGCAGCTGGTAGATATGCTACAAACTGGCTACTATAAACAGCTAGGTAGGATATGATACTGTCTACCTAGCATACTATTGGCTAGTACAAACACCTGTCATTATGTTTGATATACCTGCTGTCCATGGTTAGCAGCTAGCATAGCATCACATATATTTAGCTGTGTTTATTTAGTGATGTGACACAGTTGAAGCCTGCTGCTATCTCTACGAGTTCTTTAAATGTTCAGTTCTTCCATCAGCTGTTGTCACACATGACATTAGTGTGGACTAGGTGTGACTCACACTCTGCAGCTCTCTCCAGTTGAAGAGGCGGGGCAGCAGCAGCATCCTCACTGGGATGGTCAGAAGCAGCATAAAGGGGAACGCCAGCGCTGCTGCCGTGGCCATGACGACCCACAGGAGAGACAGACAGGTCAGCTGGACAAGAGTGAACAGGTGCATCCTTAACGTCCGCACCTGTGAGAGAGCAGAGACACAGAGAGACAGGTGAGACGGAAACAGGTGTGTATCTATATGTGATGTGCCGTTTTGTAGAAAATTGTCTGCACAATTGATGTGATGTTCCCTCAAGTCAAGTCCAACAAGGCCCAAGTCAAATCCCAAGTCAAGTCTAAATCAAGAGAAACAAGTCCCACATCAGTGTTCCAAGTCAAGACCAACAACTCACTAGTCAAATCCAAGTCAAGACAGGTAGGGTTAAAACCCAAGTAGACCAACAAGTCCCAAGTCAAGTTCCAAATCAAGACCAACAAGTCAAATAAACAAGTCATTGTTGTCTTTACCTCCTGCCTTGTGCAACCTGGTTGGCTGCTTTCAGATTTATTCAAAGTCAAGAAAATGAAGGAGTGATCTGTGACACAATTTTTTATAACATAATTTTGAATCTTTCTGCTTGGGAAGATCATCAAGTCGTTCCAAGTCAAAAGGTTAAAGTCCAAGTGAAGCAAAGAGTCATTGGTGTTGAAGTCAAAGTCGAGTTGCCAGTTTGTTTCAAGAACAAAGTCACCAAATCCGTGACTCGAGTCTGACTTAAGTCAACACCTCTGGTATGACTGATGTATTTGTTCCAGGTCAGGAGGCGAAGCTAACCTTGCGGACATAGTTGTGGTCGGGGTGGTACTTTGGGGGCATCAGCAGCAGGATTAGTCGCTCGGTGAGCTGGATCCCATTCAACGACATCACACCCATGTAGAGGAAAATCCCAAACAGCACCGCCAGAGGGATCTGACGCAGAACCTCCCCAATCACGATGGACAGACCTGAGAGGGGGGGCAGGAACCAGATCAGAAGAAGTAGTAAAGATAGTAAAAGAAGCAGTAATGGTTGTAGTAGTACACTACAGTGACTACTCATACCCACTAAAACAGCCACCAGGAAGCCCGTCACCCTCTGCTCCTTGACCTCCTGAATGCGGGGCTTGTCTCCAGGGGCAACGGCTTTGCTCATGACAGTGAGGGCATTGGTGTGGGTGACGGAGCGAACGGTGGCGGCTGATAACCAGGGCAAACCAAACAGCGCTGAGACTCCACCCACCACCACAATGATGAGGAGGTCCAGGTGAAAACCAGTTCCCTTCACCAGCATCCTCTCCTTTTTACTGACAATCAGCCTGACAAACAGACGCAGGAAAAAATAATATTGTTACTTTTTTGGTTATTTTATGTCAGCAAACAAAAAACCCCAGAACAAATTCAAAGAAAAGAAGAAAGTGTTGTACGCTGTGATCTGGGACTCCATGAAGATGAGGATGAAGACAAGGATGGCCGGCAGGATGCTGGCAGCCATCATCCAAACAGGAAACTGCCCGTCCGACCCCAGAGGAGAAATCAGCCAACCACGCTTCTCTGGACTGGACACTGAGAATCCACTGGGCACATTCAGTTTCTGTCAGCCAATAGGAAGACGGGAATTTAAATATCTGATTCTGTCGCAGTGTGTTGTGTCAACACAGGGTTCATTTTCTGAGTGTTGTCTGACCTGGGTGTAGGTGTCCTCCACACTGTAGTCCACCAGCACCATGATGAGGATAGCAATGGGAACCCCAAAGTCTCCAATGATCCTACGAAGCTGAAACATACAGAACACCAGCTTATTGACCAGTGATTTGGTTTAATACTGCAGACACCAGTGAGGAATACATCCACAATATAATGACCTTATATTTAGTCTCAAAATGTCTTCTTGAGGTGCACCAAACACTACAACCCAGTGACATTTTGATGCCCAGGTCTAAGACTCATGGGAGCTGGAGCTGTTGAAAAGAATGATAATTTTGTTCTTTGTTAATCTTAAAATTGTGGATCAGGTGCTAAAATTTCATTAACTGCAGCCATATTTAAACTGTATGTTTGATTGTACCAGTATCTGAAATAAGGAATAATACAGCTTTATTTAACTTTCTTATGTACCTGTACCTGTGTACTTGTATCTGTACCTGTATGTGTACTTGTACCTGTACATGTATCCAGTACTTGTATGTTCCTATGCCTGTACCTGTATCTACCCCGTGTATGTATCTGTACCTGTATCTGTATCTGCAACTTGTGCATGTACCTGTGCTTATTTGCCAGTATCTAGACATACCTGTGCCTATATGTACCAGTACCCTTATCTGTATTTAACTGTATCTCTGTACCTGTACCTACTCATACCTTTATGTACCTGTACCTGTACTTGAATGTACTGACCCTGCCGGGGAAAAAGGAGCTGTTCTTGAACTTGCGCAGGTAGAAAGCAATGAAATATGTTCCCGCCATGAGCACAAATGACAGCAGGGCTGTGTTTGGTTCTCCAACAACCTTCCCAGGATTCCCGGCAGCTGCGGTGTAGTTGCACAGGGATGGAGATACTGTGTTGTTTCCATGGTAACAGTTTTGGAGAGGATGCTCCTGAAAGATCTGGAAAACACCAACACAGAGAAGAAAAAACTCAATGTGGCTCTGTGTTGGTCAATGGGAAGAACAAGGCACTGCCCCACAGACCTTATTTCACTCACCTAAAAAACAGACCATAAAAATGATGTGAACAGTTGGTTGTTTTTTTTATGACATTTTTTTTTAAACGTCCTGGTTTCTAAAATACAGTGGAAACACAAGTAGAAACTCACAATGTTCCTCCTTTAATATCCTTTGAGTCAATTTTATTTACATAGCCCAATATCAAAATGAAGTCATGGCTGAAGCAAAATATTAGATCACCTTGTTATTTAAAGATAAAGATAAGATAAAATGACACTTTTCAAAACTATCTTGTGCCGTCTTTGTTATGAATCAATCTATAAATTATTTTACGACAACTCTTTCATAAGGCCCTAGGCCTTGCTTGTTGCTGACCTGTGACCTCTGACCTCACCTTGACCAGTTTGGCAAAGGTCTCGTAGATGAAAATGAGGGAGATGAGGAAGGAGAAGATCTCCTGAGTGAAACGGGAGACGAAGCGAACCAGGATGCTTCCCTCAAAGGCCACTGTGAGGAGAACGATGAGCACCAGCCAGAAACCGATCCACACCCGGCCCGTCAGATACTCGATCCCATTGTCTTTACAAAACTACACATAAACACACACCAGGTAGGTTTCAGGGGACAATTAACAAGTTAGCTAACAAGATCATTTCCTTTGCAGCAGCATTCTGGACCACTTGTACGTGATCCAGGGATCCAGGGACAGATGAGGAGGGAGTTAGATGAGTAGTATAGATGGATAAAATAAAAGCGGGAATTTTTATTAGAGTTTAGGCAGACAATTTTGTGAACTTTTGAGGGTTAAATGAGAAGTATAATAAAATACCTTTAAAACTACTTAACAGAAAATAAATCCTTAAAACAAGGTTCACTTACTTTGTGTTTCCAAAGCTGTAAACTGGGATGCAGTGATCCAACTTTTTGTTTCTCAATACCAATTCTGATACCTCAACTCAGGGTATCCACTGATAATGATTCCAAATTGAAAATCTTTGGGAACCTCACTGATTACTTACTTCACTGTGTGAAACTCGTTTGAATCATTCTTATGTAAGGCAACATGAGGTCTGGCACTAAAGCCTGAGTCTGACTTTAGAGGGACTTTCACATCCAACACAGAGACCACCTTTGAACAGAGACTGGGGTTACCATCTCCACCCCATATAGGAGGGTTAGGGTTAGTTATCACGTGATAAGTTCCATTCTTAGGTCACGTGATGACAAGGAAGTGCACAAGATGTGGTTTAAAACCACGGAAAAACAGACGTGGACCTTGTGTTGAATGTGTTTTTTATATTAAGATGCTGTTTCCTGAGTGCTGAGTGAACCTTCAAATATGTATTAGGACCCAGGATAGAACCCAGAGGCACACCACAGATGTTTCAGAGTTTCAGATGAGTGGACTCACCACAGTTATAGAGATGCTGCTGCTGAATAGAAAGTGTAGGAGAATAAATAGAGAACACAGAAAATGGTTCTCAATGAAACTGTTTCTCGTGTGTTGTGTGGACTATCCAGAGTAACAGTAACTGTTGACATGTTGCTGTTGAGTTTGTCACATATAACATTTTGATACAAGTGTGTAGATTTCCTGTCAGGTGAGCTCACAGTGTAGAAGGCCTCTTCAAACACCAGCAGCGGTCCAGAGAAGCCAATCACCAACAGAGGCTGAGCACCCAGCACACTGAACACTATGCCCTGCATCGCCGTGGCAACTATCAGCTCTGACACACCTATCAGACCCTCTGTCTTCTCACCTGTGTCACAGGAAAGAGAACATAGCTATAGAACCTTCACAGTTAAAGATCTCTGAAAACAACATTGCGTGCAATGATTTAAGAAGGGTATTTGAGAATCCAGGCAGCCTTTGCTTCAATCAACTTGTAGCGATTTGAAACTTGTTCAACCAAACCTCATCAGGTAGTTCAGTCTCTGTCACTGTGTTTCTGAAGTCCAGACTCACCCAGAAGTCCACCAAAGGTGATGGCAGGCGACAGTGCGGCAAAGTAGATGAAGATGATGGCGGCCATGCACTGAGGGTTCAGAGCATCTCGAAGGTCGCTGAGGTACTGAGGGTAGCGTCGCATCACGTCTTTGATCAGACCTCCAAACAGGCGGCCCGAACGTCTCAGGGGCTCGTCACCGGGTTTGGAGGGAACGAGGGAATCTGGAAGATAAGAATTGAGCTATTTTACTGTTGAGGGTTGTACATGCTGTCCCTAGATCACATCTCAAAAAATATGAAAGAAACATTCACTGTTCTGCTAATGACATGCTAATTTACCTTGCAAAGAGGATGGGGACTTCCACAGAGATGTGTAAGATTCAGCAAGACGGTCGCTTCAAACTGAGCTCCTGCCAAAAGCCCCTTTTTAAGCCCTTTTTTTACTTACTGAAGTCTGGTACACATTGTTTCGAAAGAATGGCATCAAGCTAGAACTTGTTTGTGAAACAAGATTCAATAAAACGCTTCAAGACTAAGCTCAACTTCACAAGTCAGCATGTCCCCAGAAGAAGTTACAATGCTAATTCAGCAGCTCTCAGAGGCTCAGAGACTGTGATTGAGATGTTGGATGACTAATAGAAGGGCATGTCATCGAAAACGGAGAAATCCCCCACGTATTTCTCCATTTTCCCATTAGAACAAAATCAACAATCATGCCAAGACTATGGAGTCGCTACGGGCTAAACTCTTTTATGATGTTCCAGACAACTCAGAAAGTTGGAACCTCTAACTAGCCAAAGTTTGACGGTACACAGCTCAGTGTAGAACTTCCAACTTGTAAAGATGCAAACAATAATTTTTGGACAAATGTAAGACGTTAAATGCACCATTGAGTCAAATTTCCTTTATGATGGTGTATCTTGGTGGCTAAGGGGTTTAAGATGCTGATCATGAAATTGTGATTTGGGTCCGACGGGACCTTTGTTGCATGTCATCTCCTGTCTCTCATTTCCTGTCAGCCTTTCACTGTCTCTCACCTTATAAAGCCCTAAAACATACTTGGTAACAAAGCATCATTGATATAAGAAGATTACCAATTTAAAAAGGTCTTCTCATGATAACAGACCTTCATCCTGCTGAATGCTGGTCTGTTTCTCCTGCAGTTTGCCGCTCTGCTCCTCCTCTCTCTTTCGGAGCATTTCTCGTTGAAAGCGAGCAACCGAGTGGAGCAGCTCGTCGCCGCCAACCTCCGAGGGAGGAAGGACGATGCTGCAGTCCAAAAATCGGTTGATGGCTGTCAGCAGGTCCTGGCGGTCATCAGCCTGGTAGGCCGCCTCGTGGAAGTGCTGAAGGGTTCAAGGCAGTACAACAGCTTCAGGATGCTGACTCATTATTTGGCTCCATCATATCCAAAAAAGTGGTAGACAGCATTAACTCTGTGGGGTCTCACCTTGTCTGACATGAGCGTAGAGATGGAGCGTCCGATCTGGTGGTAGTCGATGTTGGCGGTGGGCGGGCCCAGCAGGAGGAAGAGGAACCTCACAGGGACAGGAACCTCCAGGACGGACTCCAGCAGAACCGCCTCCTGCAGTCGAACAAACGCCATGGAGGGCTGGTCCAGGAATCCCACACTGCCTGCAGACACAGCAGAGGGATGCACTAAACTCACTGAACCTGGTGGTCTACAGATCAACACATGAATGAAGGTGACGATGCAAAAGATGCGTACCCACGAGGACGACAGTGGCCTCGGCTCTCTCTGGGATCTTCTCCATCAGCTTCACTTCATGTTTGGATCTGGAGTGACCGAGGGGCGGGGCTTCTTTCTGAATGCACATACACACACATAGATACACACCAGATTAATGTACGTGGAAAATAAAGTCAGTAAATTCTAACAAGTTGATAGTTCTGTCATTCACTCGCCTGGCTTCTCCTACCACTGCTACCCTGATGACACCCAGCTATTCTTCTCATTCCCCTCATCTGACACTGAGGTGTATCAGTGTTTTCCTGGCAGAGAGCGGATGTGGACATGACTTGTCTGTTTTTCTTTTTACCTTATTCTTCTCTCCGTCAGCCTCTCTGTGATTCGTCATATTGATGGAAGGCTCTGATTGGCCGTTGTGTCTATCCATCATGGCGGCCATGTTGGCTGCGGAGATGTTCTTACTGAACAAGCTGTGATCCTTCTCATCACTGGGGTGACTGATGAAACAAACAAACAAAAAATATATATATTTATGAAAAAAATGTTCCTGAGCAGCAGTGGATGGATCAATCATTGGATGAATTATTGGATGGACAGACAGATGTAGTTAGGACATGAACCTGTGACTGAGCAGCAGACCTCTAGTTGGATGTATGGTTAGATTGATGAATGATGTATGGATTGATGGATGAATGAATGTATGGATAGATTGATGAATGATGGATGTATGGACAGATAAATGGACAGATAGATGTATTTTGGACATGAACCTGTGTCTAAGCAGCAGAGCTTTGAGGACGTTGGCTCGGTCTTCAGCTTTGATCTGATCTGAGATCACCATCTGCTCCACCACCTGCTGAGCGATCCCCGGCAGAGTCCTCTGCTTCAGGTCCAGGAGAACCGCCCCTGAAAACACAATGCCATGACATCACACACTGACATCACCACAGACTGACATCACACACTGACATCACCACAAACTGACATAATAAGTCGGTCCTTTGATTTTCTCATGTTAAGTATTTTTCATTGTTATTGTCTGTTATCTTCTCTTTTTGTGGCTTGACTCCTCACTATATTTCTGACCTTTCAGTCACATACAAGCCTGTGAGACGTCTTTATCTGTCCTGCTTAAAACTAGGGGCTAGAGGGCTCCATAAATTACAAAACACATATATCCTCTCTGCTCTCTAGTGGTATCTCTCCAATCAGATAAATTATTAGACTGTAATATTTGGGAAATAAAAACTCTTCAAGAAAGACTTCCTCTTAATTTATCCCTTAAAAAAAATATGTCCTTAATTTTTCAATCAAGGGGAAAATTCAGGGATGGTTGCCATGTTATTTTGGTAAATGTGAAGGATTTTTGTGCAGTGTCAGTGTTTTTCACTGGAGGGCAGAAGAGAGCCTTCTCCGCCTCCTCACCGTGGGAGATGGTTTTTCGGAGCTCCAGCAGGGAGCGGAAGGACAGGGAAGGGATGTGAGGTCTCCCCCAGCGCTCCGTCTCCTCCTCCACCTCCTCCTCAAACTTAATCCACCGAGCCGTCTCCCTCCACTGCAGCTCCTGGTTTCTGTCAATTACCAGCTCATTCAGCTCCACAAACACCTGGACACACAGAAAACTCATCTTTGTCACTTATGAGGACATTACTTTGACTTACATTAATTCCCTAGGTATTTACTCTACCATCTCCACGACATTTCTAACCACAACCCTAATCTAAATTTAATCCGCCTACTTCCAGGTCTTTACCATAAAATGTAATGGTTCCCCAATGGTAGGTGTGTCCCGTTAATGTCAGTGTGCTAACAGATTTACATCCCCACAACATGACTACACACATACTGTACGTTTGTTTACTGTGAGGACACTGTATTGACTTACATTGATTCCCTGAAGGCTTATCTTTACCATAACCATTCATTTATCTGTTCATTTTATCATGTATCTGTTTACTGTGTGAACAGATATATGTACCTACAATGAGATCAATTCAAGTACAGATAGATAAGTGTGAATGAAAGTACTTTAACACAGCGTCCTCACAAGTACAGTAAACAAACCTATATATGCGTGTACTTATAGTCATATTATGGGATGTCAACTCCTTTTGGGAACAAAAGGTTACACAAGGTTAACCATTAATGTTTACAGTTAAGAGTTTGTTTTAGGCAAGTTAGGTACATTTACCCTGTGGAGGTTAACCCTAAAACCCGATCTAAACCGGTCTAGACCTCAAGCCTTTAAACCTATGGAGACCAGAGAGTCCTCACAATGAGATAAACACCATTTCACACACACACACTGAATGGACACATGGTTCAGGCTGAACCAGGCTAAAGTAGATGAGAATTCCTTTGCTGCTGTTTCCAAGACCAATAATGAACCTTCAAGCTCCAAGATAACACTATGATTAAACAGGACCAAACCAGACTGAAGTGGACTAAATAAGGTAAACCAGGTTGAACCAGGCTAAACTGGACTAAATAAATGAGACTAAACTGAGCTAAACGTCTCCAAATCTGGTGAAAATAGATTTCAGAATAAATTATGTCATAAATCATGATAAAACGAGTAATTTGGTTCAGCCAGGACAAACCAGGCTAAACATGGGAAACAAGACCAAACCAAGCAAAAACTAAATTAAGGCAGACCCTAACCCAGACCAAGGTAAGTAAACCCAGACTAAACCAGGATAAATCAGCCCGTACCTTTCTCTGTTGATTCTTCAGGTCCAAACCGACCATCCTGACGACCAAACAAACTGAACTGAGAGAGAGACTGACCTCTGAGTTTACCTCCCTTTTACCAGTCTCACTCTACCTGTCTCACTCTTTGTCTCATTACTCTCAGAGTCCAGTTTGTCACCTGTTCACAATACCACCTGCATTAACCCGCTCAGACTCACGGCTCATCTTTCGTCCCAAAACAATAGGAATGTCCAAAATGAGGCTGACATCATTTTGGACATTCCTATTGTTTTGTTGTCAGCGTACAGCAAAGAATCACATCATAGAGACCGTCTGCTCATGTTCACACCAGACCTGGACCAGTAGCTGATGATCCTGTTCACCTGAACTCTGTCAAAGTCTAAATCATCTGCCAGCCTGATACAACATCCAAGACAGCAAGAGAAAGAATTCATTCAAGAGTCAGACTCCTAGCTTAGCTCATTTTCTTTAGCAAAAACTCAGTTCAGAACTTCCATTGAAAATCTGTTATTTTAAGTCGTCATCACTGGACCACTGAGCAGTTAAAACACACACTGAGGCTGGTTTAATGAAGTCTGTAAACCCTGTGAAGAGTAAGAGATGAAAGCAGTTAAACAATGAAAGCAGCTGAAATTCAAGTTGAAGTTGAGGTGCCAGGGGTAGTTGAAATGTGTTCATGTGTAAATAGCAGTGACAGCAGTGTGTTGCAGCAGTTTGAAGAATGAGTGGAAGTTAGCTGAAGTGTCACTTTATGTTTTCTGTGAGTTAACAATAAAATAATAAAAAGGAAACACCCTTGGCTCCACCCTCTGACCTCATGAGGCGTACGGTCTAGTTGAAGGTGTTGGAAGTGTGACTGTGTTCGGCTGTTGATCTGATCTTTGGTGACGTGGACGATCGGCCCTCTGGAGCTCCGCCTCACCAGGTGACGCCGCACTGCTGGAACGTCATCCAATCGGTGACCTGAGAGGGCGGGGCATGAGTGTGGGGCGGGGTCAGAGCACAGAGGTCAGAGGTTAAAACCTGACTCTAACCAAGAACACATTCCTTCCTTCTTTTGTTTGCTTCCTCCTTCCTATCTTCATTCTTTCTTCCCTCAGTCTGTCCTTCTTTTCTTTCCTTTGTTAAACAGGAACTCCACACTAAGGTGTTGTTTGGCTACAGCTCATCAACCACACAGGGACCCTCACAGGGACTCTCTCAAACGGATGTAAAGGATCTTCTAGTGTTGGTCAAATCTCCAGCAGAGACACACAGAGTCTGACAGAAGCTGCTGGTTAGCTCTGACTACCAGACTCACCCTCCACTCCTCTGATGCATTTTTTAAATATGTTCGGAAGAATTTGAGGGTGTAGTTACCCCATAATGTGAACACACACACACAGACTCTCACAAACTCTAGGTCTCATGGGAACTTTCTGCAGTCTAACAGGGTTTCAGGCTCGACTGAACTTCAGGGAAGAATCAGTAAGATGAGACGTGAACTCTGAATTATCCAATCAGCTCAAACACTCTCTCACACATACAGAACACACACACACACACACACAGGTGTGTTCACACTCTGCAGTAATCAGCAGGTGAACAGCGTTTCAGGTTTCTGTAAAAATTAGATTTTCTCTGAAACACGATGTTTTCACATAATTTCTCATTTTCCTGGACATAATCAAACAGCCAATCGCATTCCAGCAGTGAGAGTCAGCTGACCAGCACCCTCTACCTGCTGTCAGTGTAATCTGGTGGTGGACGAAGCTTCATGAACAAAGTGGAAAACACTGTAGTTAAACTTCCGATGTTCCTGTTAATTTTGGTATTATTTCTTTATTTTGTTAAACATTAAAAAAAGACCTTCAGTTAATTTTTTTTTTGGGGGGGATATTTTGTTTAACTTGTGTGTGTTAATACTAATCATGATTATTGTCTGTCACTGTCCTAACTCACAGTGAGAGGTTTGAGTTATTGACAACCACATTCGTGAACACTCGACCTTCTGACTTAATTTAGTTCTATACATATTTTATGTTTTTTTATGTACATCAGTGAATGAAACTACTGAAAGACATATTTGTGCCTCACATCATCTCTTTCTCCTCACACAAACATTCAACCAGTCATTTGCTGTTTTTCTGTACTTTAGCTGTCAGATGATTCATCATTCAACACATCAGAATGATCCATTTGCTCACACAGAGAACAAAGTAAACTGACTCTCAGCCAGAGCCGCCATACCTGCTGTAAACGAGTTTACCTGAGTCTGCAGGTCAGGTGGGTTGGAGGTGTAGTCTAACTTCAGTTTTTATCGAAGTCGTCTGATGTTATTCTGTGTCGGTGATCGCTGCTCGCTCACATTTGTTCCTATTTTTCATTTTTGGAGATTTATTTTCAGATATTTTTTGGACAGCAGATAAACACAAATCCTCTGACAAATTTGAGGTACTTGTACTTTACTTGAGTATTTCCATTTTATGCTACTTTATACTTCTACTGCACCACATCACAGAGGTAATATTGAACTTTCCACTGCTCTACATTTATCTGATAGCTTTAGTTACTTTGCAGATTACAGTTTTTCATCCCCTTCCTGTCCAGTGAAAATCACATATCTCCAGATGTTGGTGAGGAACTGAAGGATGAAGAGTTTCTTTGTGTGTTGAGAAAATCCTCCTCCTTCTGAAGCTAATCTTGTAGTGGTATTAGTACTTTTACTGCAGTAAAGGATGTGAATACTTCCTCCCTGGCTGAAGGTGGGAGAAGCCTCATAACTAGAGCCAAATATACAGTTACAACCTTTGTAACGCAACTAGAACGAGGGTTCATTTAAAGGAACTGGAAACAACCGTCAGACTCTGGAGAAGTGATGCAGCGCCGTATATTAGAGAAGCTGCTGAACGAGCTTTAGCTTCACTAACAAACACAATAAAACTCTTTGAACACTATCAACTCTAAACTTAATGAACATTCAAATCACAACTTTACATGTCTGACATTGTTAAAATTCTTTTAAACATTTTTAAAAGTGCAAATCTGTATACTGCAATAATTTCAGGTGAGTCAGTTTATATTGCAGATTAAGCAAACACAGCAGGTGAGAGTAGGAACAGGTGAGTACTCACTGAGATCAGCCTTCAGTCTGTCAAACAACAGTTGAAATATCTGATCACAACCAGAGCAGAGACTGACTTCATGTTCATCTGAGAGACCAACAGAGTCCTCCACAACCAGAACCAGAACCACACACACACACACACAGTAACAATAGATAAAGGCTGTGGGCTCAGCATGTGGGATGACAGCATTGTGTTCAGGTCAGCAGCAGCTTCAGGTCACATGATGAAGATCAAGAAGTGACAGAAAGCTCTTTCATGTTGGAAAGAATTCCTTCACAAGTGACACAGAGTTTGTTGCTGTGTGTTTTCTGCCTTTCACCCGGTGCCCCCAAGTCCTGAAGGCCACAGACGCACATCTCCCGAAATCTGTAGCTTCTTTTCTTGTCTTCACAAAGGTCACCAGACTGAGAGGCTACAGCCATGCTACTGAGACACAGCAGTGCTTTGAGCTACATGCTAACATCAGCATGCTAACATGCTCACAGTGCTAACATGCTGATGTTTAGCAGGTATAATGTTCACCATCTTAGTTTAGCGTGTTAGCATGCTAACATTAGCTAGTTAGCAGTAAACACAGAGTGCAGCTGAGGCTGATGGGAATGTCTGTAGTTCTGCAGGTATTTGGTCATAAACCAAAGTGTTGGACACATTAACATGTTGACCTGATGATGGCGCTACAGGAACAGTCAGAGGATCAAGTTATTACAATTCACATTATAGTTAAAGTTAAAATCATTGTCTAGATTTAAAGAGTAAAGTTATATGTAATGTATTGAGGTGTATTGTATGTAAAAGTGCACGTAAAGTGTAAATTAAAAGTAAAGTTCTATAAAGAGTGGAGTTTGAAGCAGGTTTACTGACTCTTGATGCCGTCCAGGTCGACAGACATCAGTGTTTCAACCTCGTCAGTGTCGTCAACAGCAACAATTGTCATGATGCAACCAGGTGAGAGGCCATTGTGATTGGTCGAGATGGTGGGTGGGTCACTGTGAAGGGGAGGAGTAACTTGTTAAGTGGACTAAAATGCATAAATCCCATGTTTAAAGGTCCAGACCAGACCAGACATCATCAGGTGTGTTGCTCACCTGGTGGGTGTGGTATTTTGTCCCTCCTCCCCATCGTTCTGACTGTAGGACTCTTCCTCACCCTCCTCTTCCTCCTGGTCTTCTTGTATAGTGGCTGCTGTGTTAGGGGCGGAGCCTCGCCTTGCTTCCTTCCTCCCCTCATTGGTCCTCTTCCTCCTGCTGTCAGCGGGCGGTTTGGACAGAGGATGATGGACGTGGAGAGAAAAGTGACGGTGATCTGCAGCAAAATGATAGTTATGACACAAATATTACCACCTACTCAGATATCACCTGATCCTACTTATAAAATCTGGAACCTCCATAACGTATCTCCTGGGACCTTCCAAGAACTGCAGGTACTTTCTCCAAGATCATTAGAGTGCCTTAAGAGCACCTGGAGGGGTTCTTGACAAAGTGGAACTTCCTTAAGAACCATGTAATGGACCCCTAGAACTCCCCAAACCTAAGAAATCCTTCTCAGTAACCTCTTAAATTTCCTTAAAATGGTGGAACCTCTTCAAATATACTCTGAACCCTGCCGGAAACAGTCAGACCTCTTTAAAGAATCTGTAACGTCTTTAACATCCCTCCTGAGTCTTTCTCAAGAACTGCTGGTACCCTCTCCAGACCCATAGAGCACCTAAAGCTGTAGAGAACTCCTAAATCCTATTGAAACACTTGAATCACTCCCAGAACCTTTAAAAACTCCAAAACATACTTGAACTCGATCAGAGACTCTTTGAACCTCGTAAAAAAAAAACTTGGAGGCTCCTCCTGGGACTTTTTCAAGAACTGCTGGTTCTCTTTCCAAGATTGCTTGAGTTTTGCCAAGAACCACTCAAAATCTCATAAAACCCTGTAATGGACCCCTAAAACTCCCCAAAAGACCATGAGCTGGAACTTTAGGAACCGTCTCAGCAACTTCTAGAACGTTCAAAGACATACTGAACCTTCTCAAGGACCCCCAAAACCCCTAGATCCTCTTGAAACACCCTGGAATCACTGCCAGAACCTTTACAACCTCCTAAAGATGTTTGAACTTCATCAATGACTCCTTCAACCTCCATAAGAACCGCTGAAACCAGGTACATTTTGGTGTCTCACCTTCAAAGTCCTGCTCATCGTAGACTCTGTGTTTCTCTGGCGGACTGCGAGCTGCAGGACAGAGGATCTGCTGAAAACCCTGAACATCAAAGGCCTTATTCAGGTCCTCCTCTTCTTCATCATCACTATGGCAACGTGGAGGAGGAGGACACAGAGACTGGAGGAGAGAAGAGGAGTGATGAAATGTTAACATAACTTCTAAAGAATTGATGTCTCACTGCACCTCAATACAACATCACTGATGAGACATAGAATCTGTTAACTAGCAGATGGCAGTGAAGCTACCTCTCTTTCATCAGAGAGCAGAGTCACACTGCCTGTTTGTTTGTTGAATTTTGTTCATAACTTGTGGAAATAAGTCATCAGATCTCTGCAAATGCAGCGCTGTGATTGGTCTGAGAGAAACTACAGTTACAGCTCAGAGAGTCAGTATCTGTTCCTCTGGACCAACACTTTGGTCCTGATTTCTTTTTCTTACAAATTTGTTTAAACTGTACAGATGTCAAAAATGTGAACCAGATCACCTCGAGATGTGGTCTGACTTGTCTAAGTCTAGTTTGTTTGTGCAGGTTTTAATGGTTTGTTTTACACAAGTTTTTAATTGTTTTTAAAGGTTCTGGCAGATCCAAAACGCCTGACTCTCATTGTTTGGGGCGGCTGTGGCTCAGGAGGTGGAGTGGGTTGTCCACTAATTAAAGAGTTGGCGGTTCAATCCCTAGCTCCTCCTGTCCACATGTCGAACTGTCCTTGGGCAACACACTGAACCCCAAATTGCTCCTGATGGTCAGGCAGCACCCTGTGTGGAGCTCGCTGTGCATGAATGAGTGGCAAAAACCCTGTAAAGCGCTTTGGATAAATGCACTATATAAATGCAGCCATTTACCATTTTTTACCATTCAGTTCCTAAACGCCCCGCGCTCATTTTAGTTCTGGCAGGTTTTACCAGGTTTTAATGCAGGCTGCACGGCCACAGAAGTTCACATTAAAACATCAGCTCTGTAATTTGTGGAAGATTTGTGGACCTGTGATGAGCCACGATGTGAAAAGGTCGAGTATTCATCAGTTTGAACAGGTTTCAGGTATTTTCATGGAGACCTGCAGCAGCTCGGTGTTTCTCTCACTGAGTTGTACTGATGACATCACAGCCTGCTGTTACCATGGTAACAATATCATCTAATCTGACTGTGAACTGAGCCTCAGTTCGACTGCTCACCTGGCTCACAGGAACAATAACATCATGTCTTCATACCAGGTTAATGAGATCAATATGATAATGATTAATCTGTTGGGACTCACTGCAGACAGACTGAGGGCGTCACCAGGACCCAGAGAGCTCTGATGATGGCTCATGGCTCCTTCAGGGGTCAGAATGTTTGATGTTCAGCAGGTGATTTCAGGCAGCAGAACCTGGAGGAAGAAACACTGGAGGTTATTGGGGTTTTGTGAATGAAAGTAAAGCTGGAAGCTTTGCTCCTATTGGTCAACGCCAACCGACACTGTGCTCCTACAAACGCCCCACACTCATTTTAGTGTCTGGAATGTGAATTTACTGCTCATTATTGAGTGTCTGTTATAGAGGGAGGAGTGAATGAGTGAACGAGGAGCTTGTGTGTCTGATCAGGAGTTTAAAGGTCAAAGGTCACACTGTCAACTTTAATAATGTGAGTCTGATTGGACTGAAGAGATCCAGAGGAGAGTGAGTCAGCACATCAGAGAGAGAGGTGAGTCAGCACATCAGGTGTCTGTAACACTGAGAGGGAGAGAGAGGGGCATTTATAGAGACAGACAGACAGACAGGAGAGACAGAGAGACAGACAGAGAGAGAGAGAGACAGAGAGACAGACGGGG
>SEMN01001183.1:0-89657 GCA_005408345.1 Macquaria australasica | reverse complement strand
CAAACAGCAAATCCCTTCCACCGCCCCCCCTGTCAGAAAGCGGCCCCTTTGTCATCCCCCCCTGTCAGAAAGGGGCCCCTTTGTCATTCCCCCTTTGTCATCCCCCCCTGTCAGAAAGCGGCCCCTTTGTCATTCCCCCTTTGTCATCCCCCCCTGTCAGAAAGCGGCCCCTTTGTCATCCCCCCCCTGTCAGAAAGCAGCCCCTTTGTCAATTTGATAATTGTGAAACAAATACGTCCCCGTTTGTCAGCACGCCAAACATCAAGCGGTTTCCCGAACGTCAAAATCGCGAGGGATAGAGCAGCGTTCATGGCTGGCTGGGGATGTGATTCACTACCTCCAGAGATTTCAGGGGCTCATCAGCTTAGCCTTCCCGGCAGAGAGTGTGCGATCCTCTGCATAAAACTCGCTGAGCAACGGCCTATGGAGGACCGTGATTTTTTTATTTTATTTTAATTCAGCAGGGGGGGAGAGCTTCAGTGTTATGCGCAAAGGATAGAGCAGCGTTTATGGCTGGCTGTGGATGCGATTCAATACCTCCAGAGATTTCAGGGGCTCATCAGCTTAGCCTTCCCGGCAGAGAGTGTGCGATCCTCTGCATAAGACTCGCTGAGCAACGGCCTATGGAGGACCGTGATTTTTTATTTTATTTTAATTCAGCAGGGGGGGGAGAGCTTCAGTGTTATGCGCAAAGGATAGAGCAGCGCTTATGGCTGGCTGTGGATGTGATTCACTACCTCCAGAGATTTCAGGGGCTCATCAGCTTAGCCTTCCCGGCAGAGAGTGTGCGATCCTCTGCATAAGACTCGCTGAGCAACGGCCTATGGAGGACCGTGATTTTTTATTTTATTTTAATTCAGCAGGGGGGGGAGAGCTTCAGTGTTATGCGCAAAGGATAGAGCAGCGTTTATGGCTGGCTGTGGATGTGATTCACTACCTCCAGAGATTTCAGGGGCTCATCAGCTTAGCCTTCCCGGCAGAGAGTGTGCGATCCTCTGCATAAAACTCGCTGAGCAACGGCCTATGGAGGACCGTGATTTTTTATTTTATTTTAATTCAGCAGGGGGGGGAGAGCTTCAGTGTTATGCGCAAAGGATAGAGCAGCGTTTATGGCTGGCTGTGGATGCGATTCACTACCTCCAGAGATTTCAGGGGCTCATCAGCTTAGCCTTCCCGGCAGAGAGTGTGCGATCCTCTGCATAAGACTCGCTGAGCAACGGCCTATGGAGGACCGTGATTTTTTATTTTATTTTAATTCAGCAGGGGGGGGAGAGCTTCAGTGTTATGCGCAAAGGATAGAGCAGCGTTTATGGCTGGCTGTGGATGTGATTCACTACCTCCAGAGATTTCAGGGGCTCATCAGCTTAGCCTTCCCGGCAGAGAGTGTGCGATCCTCTGCATAAAACTCGCTGAGCAACGGCCTATGGAGGACCGTGATTTTTTATTTTATTTTAATTCAGCAGGGGGGGGAGAGCTTCAGTGTTATGCGCAAAGGATAGAGCAGCGTTCATGGCTGGCTGTGGATGCGATTCACTACCTCCAGAGATTTCAGGGGCTCATCAGCTTAGCCTTCCCGGCAGAGAGTGTGCGATCCTCTGCATAAGACTCGCTGAGCAACGGCCTATGGAGGACCGTGATTTTTTATTTAATACGGTGCCCTGGAACTGGCTGATGGGCCCGTGTGTCACGGGCTCACCCCGGTCTCATGGAACTGGCTGACGCGCAGAGGGGCCCGTGCGTCACGGGCTATGAACGCGCTTCACAGCCTCCAGAGATGTCAGCTGCGCTTTAGCAGAGACAGCCCGGCAGACAGTGCGTCTCCCGTGCGGAGGGCGGGTGAAGTGAGTAAGCAGGACACCGACCAAACGGTTTATAAGATTTACTACGACAACAGCAGCAAAAGCAAACGAACTTCATTTTAATTCCTTTATTTTTGTGTATCATTATTGCCGCTAGAGTCTTTTTTTTCAGCCCCGAGCGCTGCTCTCCTGGTCCCGCGGGACCGGACAGCTGGTCCGTGGGCAGCTTTCAGTCTGTCGCCCAAGGGGCTGATGAGTACCACCGCCTTCTTGCACCGCTCCGTGGCTCTCCTTGTCGGCGTCTGGTGAGGAAACAAAAACACACCCAGTGAGAGAAGCATCAAGATCGGCCAGGCCTCCACTTTATATACGGGACAAAATAATTTAAAATACGGGACAAAATAGACCGATGCTTACGCTTTCTGTCCCGGGGGTCACGGAGGTGGAGGCAGCGGGGGGGCTGCTGGATGATGTGGCCTCTTCGAAACGACGGCGCATCTGCCTGGACTGCGCAACATCCAGGTTTAGAGCGTAAAACTTGGTGGAGGTGTTGTGGCACATGAATGTGGCCATCTTGTCTCTGACCTCCGCTGAATGTACATTCTTGGCCTGCGAGACGGTGGTGGAGGAGAGGGACTCGTAAAGATCGCTACTGCCGGCAAAGGTTAAACTGAGGTGGGCACCGCCGTGGCGCAGTGCGACTCACGTGTGCGGAGACGGCGGTCCTGAGATGAAGCTGGGCTTTCCCGGCAATCCCATCTCCGCCCAGGCACCCTGCATGTATCGAACGAGATTCCGTGCCGGCCCTATTCCAGCCGCAAACAACACGCGATCAGACATGGGCCTGCAGCGCTCGCGCAGCTCCAGCCACGTCTCCAGCCACTCGTATTCTTCGGGCCGGAAAAAAATCTGGGCCGCCCCGAAGTCCCTGCTGGTCTTGTGGTTGCTGACCTGCAATGCGGAGGGGGGGGGGAGAGAAATACATTAAATTAAATTAAAAAAAAAAAAAAAAACACACATTTAGACGCCCCGTCAGATCGAACTCAAATTTCGGGCACACGTCAGCGGAGACCCCCGTACTTACCGAGACCACAAAGCCCTCGGCGGACCGGTCGCCGGTGGTCTTCGCTGCTTCCACTTCCCCCACCGTCATGTTGGTCAGGACTCCGGGACAGTGCCCGTAGATGCATGCCACAAACGCGGAGAAGTATCCGTAGAAGCTATACCTCAGCGCTTGTGAGCCGTTCTTCTTCATTTCATCTGAACGGAGGACACGCCAAAAGTAAGCCACCTCAGAGATGCATTTACCCGCCCGCCCACCCGGGCTAAACAGCCGGTTACATACCCAGCAGTGCGGGGATTCGTGCCCCAGCCGTGTCCCGGCACTTTTTCAGGCTATCCCTGGAGACGACCTTCGCCATCTTCTCCGCCTTCACCTGCATTTGGTGCAGGACCACCTTTTTGTGATGTTGGTGAGGGCCGATTTGACGTCTCTCACCACGCCAGTCAGCTGGGCCTGGGACAGGCGGCAGAGGGGAGGGGGGGTCTCCTTCATATATTGGAGGAATTGGTACACGTTTCTCATATAAAAGTTCGCCGTTGTCACCGCCTTGCCCGTAGTCAGGAGATGGGAGGACCATCTGTTAAATTAAAAAAAAAGAAAAAAAGGAAAAAAAAGCACAAAGCACAAGGTCAGGGACCACGGGCCGGGCAGCAACCCGAGAAATGATTATGAAAGCCGGTCACACTCACTTTCTGATCTGGGCCCCGTCATCCAGAAACATCCAGCTGCGTAGGTTGCGTTTTCCCGTGGCCATGAAATAAACAAAAGACTTCACGCGGCTCACCTTGGAGTAGGCGTTTTCGAGATGCTTGGTAGAAGGGCAGATTCCCTCCTGGTAATGTTGGTAATCCTCCAAGTAACTCGCAATGTATTTGGGGAAGATCAGATGGCGCAGACCCGGCATTCTTCCACTACTTTGGATAAGCCCGCGCACGACTCCTTCCTTCGGTCTTTTGGTCAGCGATGGCCCGCTGTAATCCCCCTCACCCGATCCTTCCTCCTCATCCACCACCACCACAGCCCGTTCCTCCTCTGCGGCCCGTTCCCCCCCTCCTCCTCCTCCTCATCATCATCCGCCGCCCCCTGCAGCAGATCCGTCCGCTCTGTCACCACGCCGGACTCGGGCGTTCTGCGACCAGAGACGGCCTGTGACAGCCGCCTGTATTTTTTCCGGAGCTCGGCCAGTTCCATAACCAGCCTCTGGTTCTTCCTCCACATCTCCGTGCATCCCGGGTCGCTGCACGTGGGCAGCCGCGTCCCTTCGTGCACCCGGCATGCCAAACGCGCGTCATCGCCCTCCTCTCGTGCCACCAGGTCCAAGCCGGAGACCATGGCAGGTGAGGGGGTTTTGGCACGGAGCGCAGCCAGGAGGGCGATAGTTTTATTGCTCCTTACCCTATTTAAGTGGACCTCCACCTCTTCTTTGCTGAGCTCCGGGTGGCTTTCCCTCAGGTGCCTGTCCAGTCTCGTGCTTTTGTACGCGCATCCAGAGACCGGACAGGCAAGGTCCCTGATGTTTACCCTTCGGGCGGCGTGGTTTAGGAGAATCCTCCGCTCATCCAGGTTCGCCACATTGTGTGTCCGTCTGAAGTGATTGGACAGTGCCGCAAAAGCCTTGAAACAGAGAGGGCAGGTGGAGGACTTCTTTGGAAGTGTCATTGCTGAAGAAAAAAAAAAAGCGATTAGACCGCTGTGATAAACGTGCAATTTCCCACCGAAATCGGGGAGAAGAGAAACACAACCTACCTCCAGCGTGTTCTGTGGAAAATGAGGGAAAACCAAAGCCGAAACTTCACTCTTATATGCGGAGTGAATTTCCAAATCCGGCTGGAGACTGTCTGTGACTGGCTGAGACCAGAGACAAAGGTGAAACCGTTTGCCATTTGGCGTGCAGATAATTGAGCCGTTGCAGGCCACCACGTGAGCCAAAAAACACGCCCTCGTTGGCCTCACGTGAGACAGGAACGATGCCTCTATCCTGGGCAGATAATTCTGAAGCACCCCCTGAATAATAACTAAAAATAAATAATGATGATAATAATAATCACAGTTCTCCACAGGCCGTGTCTCGCCGCGTTTTGCGCCCGGGAGAAGCACTGCCTGCTGGCCTGTCTCTGCTAAAGCGCCGCTGACATCTCTGGAGGTTGTGAAGCGCGTTCACAGCCATCTCTCCAAAGGAACGTAATGTCCGGCGATGACAGGCCGTCCCCGGGGCGGACATCCGCATACAGCCGTGCGTAATTTCCTCCGGCAGACCATCCAGACCTTAGATTAAGTCCAAAAGCCCCATTGACAAACACCGGGCACTCGCACAGCCTCTCCCCGGCGATGACAGGCCGTCCCCGGGGCGGACATCCGCATACAGCCGTGCGTAATTTCCTCCGACAGACCATCCAGCCCTTAGATTAAGTCCAAAAGCCCCATCGACAAACACCGGGCACTCGCACAGCCTCTCCCCGGCGATGACAGGCCGTCCCCGGGCGGACATCCGCATACAGCCGTGCGTAATTTCCTCCGACAGACCATCCAGCCCTTAGATTAAGTCCAAAAGCCCCATCGACAAACACCGGGCACTCGCACAGCCTCTCCCCGGCGATGACAGGCCGTCCCGGGGCGGACATCCGCATACAGCCGTGCGTAATTTCCTCCGGCAGACCATCCAGCCCTTAGATTAAATCCAAAAGCCCCATTGACAAACACCGGGCACTCGCACAGCCTCTCCCCGGCGATGACAGGCCGTCCCCGGGGCGGACATCCGCATACAGCCGTGCGTAATTTCCTCCGACAGACCATCCAGCCCTTAGATTAAGTCCAAAAGCCCCATCGACAAACACCGGGCACTCGCACAGCCTCTCCCCGGCGATGACAGGCCGTCCCGGGGCGGACATCCGCATACAGCCGTGCGTAATTTCCTCCGGCAGACCATCCAGCCCTTAGATTAAGTCAAAAAGCCCCATCGACAAACACCGGGCACTCGCACAGCCTCTCCCCGGCGATGACAGGCCGTCCCCGGGCGGACATCCGCATACAGCCGTGCGTAATTTCCTCCGGCAGACCATCCAGCCCTTAGATTAAGTCAAACAGCCCCATCGACAAACACCGGGCACTCGCACAGCCTCTCCCCGGCGATGACAGGCCGTCCCCGGGGCGGACATCCGCATACAGCCGTGCGTAATTTCCTCCGGCAGACCATCCAGCCCTTAGATTAAGTCCAAAAGCCCCATCGACAAACACCGGGCACTCGCACAGCCTCTCCCCGGCGATGACAGGCCGTCCCCGGGCGGACATCCGCATACAGCCGTGCGTAATTTCCTCCGGCAGACCATCCAGCCCTTAGATTAAGTCCAAACAGCCCCATCGACAAACACCGGGCACTCGCACAGCCTCTCCCCGGCGATGACAGGCCGTCCCCGGGGCGGACATCCGCATACAGCCGTGCGTAATTTCCTCCGGCAGACCATCCAGCCCTTAGATTAAGTCCAAAAGCCCCATCGACAAACACCGGGCACTCGCACAGCCTCTCCCCGGCGATGACAGGCCGTCCCCGGGCGGACATCCGCATACAGCCGTGCGTAATTTCCTCCGGCAGACCATCCAGCCCTTAGATTAAGTCCAAAAGCCCCATCGACAAACACCGGGCACTCGCACAGCCTCTCCCCGGCGATGACAGGCCGTCCCCGGGCGCACTTCCTCCGGGCTGTTCAACCACCTCTGGGGCCTACCCGCAGCACCTTGCACACCGGTCGAACCGGCGGACCCACACTTAAGCACCCCCCCCACCCTCCAGACAGTTAGCCGCAGCCACACGCGTTCCGTGGTCCTGGTAGGCTGCATTGTACTTAGAATTTTAAAAACACTGCTTAATAGAATGAAGCGTGGTACCAGGACAGCATAGTACCAGGACCGCGTAGTACCAGGACCACGTACTCTCTGCCACAGCGCCCTGGGCTTGGGAGATCTGCCGGGCGGATCCGCTGCCACCAGCCCGACTTCCCTTCCTCATACAAGCTAGCTATAGTGGAATTGGTTCATTATAGCTTCCCCTACACTAGGGGATTTGTTCGATATAGCTAGCATATGAGCTAGCTATAACATTCTTAGATCTAGCTCATATGAGCTAGCTATGGTGCAGGGGAATTGGTTCGTTACAGCTAGCATATGAGCTAGCTATAACATTCTTTGTGTTTTTATATTGGGTTAGGTAATAATGAGTGGGACATGATAAACGTCTATGTAAGCACTGAAAACAAGTATAATATTGTAATTGTTATTTTAATTATGGTGAAAACTGGAACAATTATGCCAGCTCATCGAGTTAGCTATAATGTTACCACTGCTAATTTAACTGTCGTTGCAAATGACTCCTGTATAGACACAGTTAACATTTGGCTAAATGTAGTCCAAAGCTATTGTAAAACCACAGCTCCTCATAGTTTTAATTAGTATTAGCAGTAATTATTTTAATCAGTAACCTAATCATTTTCTTAAGTATCATACTCTGGGTAAATTGTGATGGATTTTCCGATGTTTTTTTTCTGTGACAAAGTAACAATTAACGGTAATAACAGTAAGTAATAACGGTGACCAGACATCCCGGTTTGTTCAGCACTGATTTGTCTGCGTACGTGTGCCAGTCAGTGTGTTGTTGTCAAGGCTGTTGCCAGCCTATGAGTCATAGGGAAGGCTCATAGAGACAGAGCGCATTTAAGTCCCGCCCACACCGGAGGGGAAAACTATTAATCGCTCTCCATTGACTTTGTATTGCATGAAGGTGCCTCCTTATCACTTCGGTCTGCTAGCAAACAACAGAAACATGCCTAAAAGCTGCTGTGTGGTGGGATGCTAAGTTTTATAAGCTGCTGAACCCAAAAACTGAGTCTTTAAGAAGACAAAAGTAGTTACAGAAAACTGTGGGATCCTGACGCTCAGTATGCCTATGTGTGCAGCAAGCAGGTTGTCACTGGTCAGTCAAACATCCAAATGTCACTTTTAGGCTAACTATATTGCTGTAAGTTAAGCTAAAGCATTTTGACAGTAAGCAACTTGTGTAGTGGAATGTGGCATAGTTAACTACAGTAGCTTGAGCAGGGACACTGAGATAGACCGACAGTACTGAGTTTGTCCTCTCTGGTAGACACAGGGTGCTAAAATAATCCTTTGACATGCTGAAATCTAATGTTTTTAGCTAGCTACAGGCATTTTGTTAGCGTTGCAGCCCTTGGTTGCATATTGTGGTGCCGACTGTTTTCCCCTCCGGTGGACATGTTGTGTGGGGAATTTTATTCACCAAATGTGGTATAATATTGATGTATAATGGTGAATCAGTATTGAATCATTGCAGGGTAAGGTCAGAGAGGTCAAATAAGTCATAATCAATATTACAGTATTAATATATTATATATTAATATATTAAGTCAATCAAAGTCAACCATATTGATAATGGTCAGGTAAAGTCAGGTTCAGTCAGGTTCAGTCATAATCATGATGTAGTCATGTGTTGTTGGATGTGGGCATAATCATAGAAGTCTTGTATTTTTAATTAAGTGCAGCAGCTGGCAGTGGGAGGTTAGAGTATATCAGACAGTGGGAAGAAAAGGGAGGAAACCGTAGTGTCTGGCTCAGAGCAGGTTGAAAACATCACAGAAAAAAGGCCAAGGTCAGCAGCCCACAGAAGGAGGGTGAAAGGGGTGGCTATAAAAGAAGACGTGTGCATTGGATTGTCAGTTACTTCATGGACTGACTCAGGTCTGTGTGCGCTCGTATGCTTAACTGTTGGTTGCTCCATGAACTAACTCGGGTTTGCTGTACTTGTTGATTTGTCAGTAAACTCTATTCATATTTGAACTCTTTTGACTCAGTTGAATTATTTTTGAGTATTGAAGTGCTTATAGTGTGGGGAAGATCCTGAGGACATCTGGCCCATCTTTGGGATTTTTCTCCCACATCAAATTGGCGAGCCAGCCAGGAGAGGCTGTGGGGCCTGGGGCTTGGACGAGGTCACTGCAGCTCTAACAACAGGGGCGCCCCGATTTACAGGTAAGCAGAGCCACTTTAAAAATCTGCATACACTTGTTGTTTTGAGCACGGTGTGTCCTCGCCCAGGTCACAGACGATACATTGCCTCTCCTCCAAAAATCCTAGATTTAAAGTAAGAGTTCAGATGTGATTTGTGTGTGTGTTGACTGACTTGACTGACCAGACTTTGACTGTATTTTGCTTAGGGAGAACAGAGACCAGCAAGGCTTAGCATTAGCAGGCTAGTTTGGCCTGGTAGCTTGTTAACTTAGCATAAAAAGTGCACTAAAATACAAATATATATATATATTTTCAGAATCGGGAGATCTAGCTGATACTGAAAAATATTATAAATAGCTTGTTAGATGAAGAAAATTTTATAGTATAATAGTCTGAGACTTAGAATATAATATAGAAAAGTCCTGCGGCTACCGCTTCTCTGTATCAGAGAAGGTCTGCACGGGTAGGCAACTAGTATGAGTTAAAGTCTTGTGGATACCGCTGCTTTATTGAATGATTTGAAGCAGGTCTGAACGGGCAAGCATAAGAAAACCACATCTGAGGATACCGCCTCTGAGACGTCTGAGGGTCTGCACGGTCAGATGATGGGAAAAAACACCTGTGGCTACCGCTCCTAGGTAGGAGGTCTGCACGGGCAGGTTGTTAAAAGATTAAAGCTGTGGCTACCGCTCCTAAGGTTAGGAGGTCTGCACGGGCAGCAAGAGAAAAAGTAAAAAGTAAAAAAAAAAAAAAGTAATAGTTCTGTGGTTACCGCTCCTAGGTAGGAGGACTGCTCGGACAGGCTATAAGTAAAAGTCACTGAGGTCAGTGACAGCCGGCTAGGGGGGTGTGAATGCGACGTCGTGTATAAGAGCAGTGTGTGTATGAAAGGAGTGTGTAATCAGAGAATGGAGTGACAGTGAATGCGTGCGTGCATTAAATCAGCTGATTAATTGGCTTGTAGAAAAATCACTGAAAACACCAGTGATAGCTTAAAATCATAAATTCAAAAATTAAATTAGTAACTGTCAACAGTAGAACAATTGACACTGATGTGAGAAAATATCACCGAACAGAAAGAGCTTGCTCAAAACCAAGGCTGTAAAGGAGCCCTGAGTGGCTCGGCTGAGGAAACACCCTGTACATATGTAAATAATTTCTTTCTCATGATAAGAACTCACCAGTAAAGCATGGAATGAGTTATACAGTGATTCACAATTGATCAGTTTGTAGCAATGTTAGTGTTTTAATCAAAGACTGAGTGATTTCAGTGTTTTCTAAGGAGAAAGAAAATGGGAAACAAATTGTTGTGCAGAAAAATACACAAAAAACACAAACTAACATTATATTTTTTGACCAAGGTACGCAAAATCACAGAATGCGTTTTGATTGGATTCGGATCTGGATTCCGCCGCTCCTCCTCTGTATGCTTTAATTCATCCTGTGTCAAACTGAGGACTGGAGGCGGGGGGACGGACTCCAGTGATGAACCAGCCTGCTGCACACACAATGTTGAGTGAGTCCCAACCTCAAACTGATTATGAAAGAATAAACGAAAAAAGGAAAAATGATAATGATAATAATGATGATGATAATAATAATAATAATAATAATAATAGTAATGATACTAATGAATTGTATTGCGGAAATTTAACAACACCGATAAATATATATGGGAGATCTATTGGTTTTACAGGTTTTGGGAAAAACCTGGAAATATAACTTTGATTATTGTAGCACAGTAGGCATTTCAGTGCTGAATTAATTTATTGCAGGATGCAATGACTGTATTACAAGGGGGAATGTCAATCTCGGAGACAAAGTGCTCTGATGAAGTTGTTTGATTATCTGTTCAAGATAATTGATTAAAACATATAAAAAGTGGAGATTAATAACATCAACAAAGGGATTGGTAAATTCTTAATAGTGTGAAAATTGATTGTAGCAACAAGTGGAAATGTTTTAAACTTAAAGTAATAGTAACAAAAATTAATTATCAGACTTTTTTCAAAATGGGATCAGGTAGCAGTAAGATAAAAGAGGGAAAGAAGACGCAAGGCAGGGACAGGAAAATCTCATCTGTGTCTCAGTGTCTCAAAATGCAGGACTCTGACCTCGACTCAGCTCCACCACCATACAACTCTGCTCAAGTCCCAGTGCTCCTCCAGCTGTACAACCAGATCTCAATCTCCTGGGAGCAACAGGGAGATCGGACAAAGACCTTCCCCTATCTCTGCGCTGCACCCGATCAGGACACAGACTCGACAAAGAATCAACGACAATCTCATCACCATTCAGACCTGACAGACGAGGAGAAGTTCATGAAGTGGTCTCTATGCAGAAACAGCTTCATCAATGGACTGAAACCTGAAATTAGCAACGTGCTGAAACAAACATGCATTACACGGGATTCAGGAAAACTGTCTGTCATCAAAGCACATGCAGTGCATACTGAGAAAATCGTCAGAGAGACCAAGAAGAAGAAAGACAAAAAAGGAGAGAAAGATCTACAAATGGCTGTGATGATAATGTTCCAAAGTCACACCAGACGACGTGCACGCAACAGAGGCATCAGGGGCGTGGAAGAAGAGGAGGACATGAGCGCTCCAACGCAGGCTTTGTGTGCGACAAACATGGACATCGGGCCAAAGCTAGTCCTGAGAGGAAGGACAGAAATCAAGCAGACTGATGCCAGGTGGAGCCTGAGGAGAGGGAGGGGTTGGCATTAACTGGTTCACTGACACACAGTGAGGAACATCCTACACATCAGGAAGGTGATAACACCCAACACACACTTTTGAAGAAGGCAAGCACATATTCAGAAAAGACACCTGAACAACAATCCACACCACCTGTCGGTAACATGTTAAATACATATCAGAGGCCTTCATGAATATGCCTACACACACTTTAGTAAACAAGTGATTGCGCACACTGAGGTTAAACAGAATTAGAAAGGTCAAAAGGAGGGAACGTGCTAAATTGGGTCACAAAGCATATAAAATCAGGTTAGAGTTAATACTACAGATCTCAGGGCAAGCAGTCACATTTTTAGTTGACTCTGGGGCTACAGAGTCAGTAATTATGGGAAAAGAATTTGAAATAAAACCCAAATTAAGTGGTAAATATATGAGAACATGTGCCTCAAGAACATCAGTCTTAGAAAAATATAATGCCCCATTGTCCTGCCATGATGAACTAAAAGTAAACATTCATTGTTGCTGTCACCATTCTGCCCCATTAATCTGCTCAAAGGGGATCTGCTGTGTAGATCAGGCATAGTTTTGACCTCAGAACAGAACTAATGGTTAAATTAATATCGTCCAGATATGTTGCTTTACGCCTATGAGTGGTGCTGGCCTGATGCAGCAACAGGTTCTATAAATAACCAGTTAGTGCAGGAAGCACATGAACATCACACACACACACACACACACACACACACACACACACACACACACACACACACACACACACACACACACACACACACACACACACACAGACTGCAAACCACAAGACCTGCGCTGCACAACACACATATCTGAAGGGAGAGATGAGAGTTTTGAAGAGCAGTTGTCTGAAGGAAAGGTTCATTTTGAGTTAAACTTAAACTTATTTTGAGTTATATGTATTGGCATTAAACCAGTTTTTGAATGTCTTGTTAAAACAGGCATTATTGTTTGAAAGCTCAGACGGTTGGAGAAAAGTCTCCTCTAGCTATCTGTATGGGACGCCCTACACGCTTCTTAATCATCACGATGGATTCCAAGCTAACACGAACATCGAGGTGCTGGTAACCTCTCGTGTTAGTGGCTCTCAACGACACGCAAAGTGCCTGGGCTGAAGACAACAAAAGCAACCATATGAACTTTTACTGTGATCATTTTTACTGCCAGATTATTCTTTAACACCTGAAGAGAGTTTAATGTGTGGTTTGATGCCAGGTTCCTTTATAACACCTGCAGGGGTTTCTTCGCACCCATAATTTTGATATTCATCACAAGCCAGGATTTCTTAACATCCTGATGCCAGATTTTCAATAATCTGAAGAGGTTTCCTAACACCTAAGCTGTGTATCTTTAGACAGTGGATATTTTTCTTATGAAACCACTAACATTGTTTTAAGTAGCACATTTTAAGAGTATGTCAAATCATCATACAGATGGGTCACAGATTAGGTAATACAGGGTTTGAAGCTCCAGGTCACAACGGATGACCTGTACAATGGTATGTGACTGTGACAGTGTTCAAGACAAATTGCTGCAAATACATGCTAATAATTACTAATACACTGAATGTTTGTGAAAGATTGTACGCTAAGGCCTAAGGGTTTTCCCTCTACTGACTAGGAGGTTTTCTCTTGGGTCTTGGTAAGGGAGATAGGTACAACTTGGCTTTTACTTGCTCCCCGCAAAACAGGGAGGAGAGGTTTTCCAGGTTGTACTCCTGTGATGGTGGATTTCACTCTGGATCACACCCTTATTTTGAGCGTGTGACTAAAATACCCGAGACTTGTTGCTCATGGGTCAGAAAAACTCCGCTGTCACAGGAAGAGGGATAAGAAGTGTCCTGATGTATTCAAATACTGTGTGTTTAAAATATAAGAGTGTGCCGATATGTTACCTCCAGACTGTGTGGTTTTCAAAACTATCTAACTTTCAGGTACCTCATGTATAATTCAGGTACTCAGTAATGATATATGTATTTTAGCCTCCCTCTATGGGATGATTGGGACTGTTTCAGTCCCAAAGGGGGGATTATGTGGGAAATTTTATTCACCAAATGTGGTATAATATTGATGTATAATGGTGAATCAGTATTGAATCATTGCAGGGTAAGGTCAGAGAGGTCAAATAAGTCATAATCAATATTACAGTATTAATATATTATATATTAATATATTAAGTCAATCAAAGTCAACCATATTGATAATGGTCAGGTAAAGTCAGGTTCAGTCAGGTTCAGTCAGGTTCAGTCATAATCATGATGTAGTCATGTGTTGTTGGATGTGGGCATAATCATAGAAGTCTTGTATTTTTAATTAAGTGCAGCAGCTGGCAGTGGGAGGTTAGAGTATATCAGACAGTGGGAAGAAAAGGGAGGAAACCGTAGTGTCTGGCTCAGAGCAGGTTGAAAACATCACAGAAAAAAGGCCAAGGTCAGCAGCCCACAGAAGGAGGGTGAAAGGGGTGGCTATAAAAGAAGACGTGTGCATTGGATTGTCAGTTACTTCATGGACTGACTCAGATCTGTGTGCGCTCGTATGCTTAACTGTTGGTTGCTCCATGAACTAACTCGGGTTTGCTGTACTTGTTGATTTGTCAGTAAACTCTATTCATATTTGAACTCTTTTGACTCAGTTGAATTATTTTTGAGTATTGAAGTGCTTATAGTGTGGGGAAGATCCTGAGGACATCTGGCCCATCTTTGGGATTTTTCTCCCACATCAATTCGTAGCATAGGATTTGTGCATCTGCACTGAAGAATCTGAGATGGTGTAACTGCTGTGTTGTGTTTGTGGGAGAGAAAAAAATTCTACAGGTTTGTTACTTTGTAAAGCATTTTTCTCTGTGACTTCGAATTTACTGTTACACATGTGTGACTATTTTCTACAACTACAAATTCCACTGTCACAGGTGCTCAGTTGTTTTGCTCCAATAATACCTTCATACCCAGTGACTCTTGTTTGGACTCTGTGTTTTCTGGTCTTTGTTTCCTGTTATATTTTGTAATCCTTTCTGTCTTGTTCCTGTCCTCATGTCTCATTTCCTGCTCTTTTGATTAATTTCACCTGTGTCTTGTTTCTCACCTGTTTCTGTTTCCCTCGTTGGCCACTCCCCTATTTATACCGGTGCCCTTCCTTTGCTCTCTTGTCAGTTCATTGTTGGTTGTCTCTCCTTGTCGTGTTCCTGGTGTTTCCCTGTGTGTCATTCCCTGGTTTCCAGAGTTTCTGAAGTTTCTGCTTGTAAGTTTTTTCTTAAATAAATCATTCATCTGCACCAGTCTGCCTGTCCTGTCTGCATTTGGGTCCTGTCCCTGCTGCCTAGATGGCTGACTTTAACACCCAGGTCTTTAAAATACCAGAGTTTCCCTTTAAGGGGACCTTTCAAAGGTCCCTAGGTCAAATGTCCAATGTATGTTTCCCTGGGTCAATATGTTGAAATCACCCACCTACAGCTTATAGGCTATTGATGTTATACTCCTCGAAACCTACGCCCTCAGTTTTCTTGACTTTAAACATTGATCTCCACAGTGGCTGAATGGACTTCAACCATTCTAAATGCATTTGAAACGTTCATCTCCCTTCATTCTCTTGCAATTTGAATTGCCAAGATAGCCCCTACCAATCTCTTACCCTTAGGAACATAAGACCATGGGAACATAGGGATGAGCCCGATAAGTGCAGCAACACAATACAACAAATGAGGTAGAGGTGAAGAGAAAATTGAGAGAAAATGGAAATAAATCACTTATTATGAACAAAAAACACAGAAACAAATGGTTAAATTGCAGTGTTTGTACTCTGATGATTTATACAGAGTTTCAGCTGTGCAGCACATACACTGTTGCTGTCAGCTGCTGTAAGCTCTTGATTGTACACTGACACAGTTTTCCATGTACCCAGAGTTTCATTTTTATGCTCCATAGTGTCTATTCTCCATCTGATCTGCCTCCATGATAACAATGTAATTTCAAGCTCTGTCTGTTGGGTCTGATGTTGTGTCCACATGACATATGACTCTGTGACTACGTTGGACAGATGGATTTAGCCAGTGGATCAACAATTCTGTGGAAGAGACTGACAAAAAGAGAAGACGGCAGCTGAGTCGTTCCATTCCTCTTTCTCCTCTTCACTCTTTCCATCCTCTATCTTTTCTCACCAGTTCCTCTTCCTCCAATTTTCTCCTTCTCTTCATCCCCTCCCATCCATCTCACTCTCTCCCATCCTGAATCCCTCTCAGCTCCGTTGACTTTGTAACTTATAGAGAAGATAATTCAATTTCATGTTTCATTGGCTCAGCCGACAGACAGTCAGAAATAAGCTGTGGCATCCCAACTGCCTTAGGAGTGATTTTGCTTCTTCTCCTCTGCTCTCTCTTTTCTCTCATTTCGTTGCCTGTTCCTCCTCTCTGTTCTTCTCTCTCTGCTTCTAGCTGCTGGTCACAGTCGGTCTCTCATCTCCATGCCTCCCTCTCCTTTTCACACATTGACATCCAATTTTCTCTTTCTGCATCTTCTGTGGTCTTCACTGTCATGTCCATCTATCCTGCATAAACCTGTATGTCTCCAAAATTGGGCTTTTCTGGAATCTGTTTACCCCTGTAAATCTTAAAATTATTTACAGTTTGGTTCAAAGGTTGTGAAACATTTCCCACTGTGTATCTGAAAAACCACAAGTAAGATTAGATTTACTCTTCGTGCAGTCAAAATCTATTAACATTCTGCAATTTTCTATTGTGTTTACTCTACAACAGCAGTCCATGTATATGATAGTGATAGTGTTATATGATACAACTGTTAAATAGTAATAATAAAAAACCTTTAGGCTACAAAATAAAGTGCACTAACATGTCAAAATATACACTAATGTAACAACATAACACCGTTCCCGGGTGTGAACCGCACCATTGAGCTCGTGTCCAAACCACACTGTAACCGACTTTTTTCCCCACTGTCTTATATTGTAGCTAAAAGATAAAACTTAAACCTGTCTTTAACCTAAGTTATACAACGGTTATTAGCTTGTTAATGTAAGTTATATCTACTTTGATATCCACAAAATATGATTCAAATATTAAATTGTTTTCACCATTTTTGATTCTTAACTCCACTTATTTGGTTTTTTCATCTTCTGGTACAGAAGTATCTTATTTTTATTACTTGACTGAGATCCGCACAATAATTCCAATGGCCTTGTACACTGGTACCTGAGCAAATGGCAAATAAAGTCTTGAATCTTGAAATATTTTTTGAGTTGCAATGTGTTCCTCTGCCAGTGGCTCACCCCTTCAATCAGGAGGATTCTTTGGTGGCCTTAATGCAGAGTTTGTTTAGTAGTTTTAAGTGCATCTTTTGTTTTTTATTTTCAATTTGGATTTGAATATGGATTTGTGTGATTTGCAGGAAGTCTCTTTTGGAGCCTTTTTCTGGCTGTTGGCCGGGTAGTTGATTTGCGATGTTAACGTTAACTTTAACTAGTCCACATAATATTTGTTCTTAAAGTGTAAAGAAGAAGAATATCACATGACATGGTTAAGCTACATTTCAGTCAAGAAATGTTATAAATGCAAGTGCAAGAACAAAACTTTCCACTGATATCTGAAGATATTTGATTTGAAAGAGAACTTCTTATGAAGTAAATGACACTAACCCACGACACACACAGTAATAGTAAATGGTAGAGTTTATTAATTAGTCAGTATATTATACAGTTTATAAAAGGTGAAAGGTATGAGCATGACATACAGTATGTCCAGTTGAAAGTATTTTTCTGTTTTTTATTGGGGTATGTGTATTAAAAGAATACTTGGTGTGTAACAGTATATACACTCACAGTAGGATGATTATTAATGATAGTTAGTGGCACATCATACACTGCCACCCACAGCCAGCCGTTGTAAGTGCAACACAAATTTCTCAAAACCATGATGGCCAACGGAAGGCCAGATATGCTGAGCAGCTCAGGAATATTTTGCCACTCCTTCTATAGTAGGAGACCCCTGCAGGTAAAAAAGAAATCTGGTATCATCAAGTAACAGCTAAGGAGTAATGCAATTGTTAAAATGTCCAAGTACTGATCTTATGTTAGGAGGAAATCACGATTAATCATCTGTCCACTAAACTGGAGATCATGCGTTGCTGGCTATATTTCATCTACAATTCATACTATTACTGCAACTTTGTTTTTCTTGAAAGTACTTCATTTGCAGTGACTTTTTTGGCTGTAAATCAATTGATTTATGTTATTAGAATATAACTTGCAGTTTTTGTAACAAAAACTATTTTGTGCAGATTAGTTCCATTATGTGAGTAACAGTTAGTGTCTTTATATTTTGTAGAGCTCAAGTGCAGTGCGTGATAGAAAGGTGAGTTAGGGATTTCAAACTAAAAGACACACCAGAACAGGAAACAGAAACACGACAGACATGAAAACTTAACACAACTGATGAGACAAAAGGCTTACAAGACAGTCGAGCAAATACCAAGTGAGGATGATGCTAGTGGCAGTGATAATGAATGGCTGCCAGAAAAAGAAGGATTAGCTAATGCTAGCAGTAGTGACACTGACCGTGGAGCTGAGGGAGATGAGGATGCTGAGGGAGATGAGGATGATGAGGGAGATGATGAAGCTGAGGATAAGATAAGATAAGCCTTTATTGTCCCACAGCGGGGAAATTTTAGCGTTGCAGCAGCCAGCAAAAGTGTCATATATAGAATACAATAAAAATAAATAGAAAAATAGTCCTATACACAGTATAGACAGAAATAAATAATAGAGTGACTGAGTGCAGTTGTAAGTATGAACAAATAGATAAGATAAAAATATTGCACATATATAATATACATGTATATGAAAAATATTTCACAGCAACATATGAAGTAGATAACATCATGAATACAATATATGTATGAAGATAATGCACAGCAGTAGATGAAGTATAGTAGTGAATAGTCTGCACACTGACAGTCAAGTGTAGATTACCGGGAGTTGTACTGATTATAGAGTCTGACAGCAGCAGGCAGAAAGGACCTACGGTACCTCTCCTTCAGACACCGCGGGTGGAGCAGCCGGTCGCTGAAGGAGCTGCCCAGTTCTGAAAGAGTGACATGTAGGGGGTGGGAAGTGTTCTCCAGTAGTGATGATAGCTTGGCCACCATTCTCCTGCCTCCCACCACCTCCACTGAGTCCAGAGGGCATCCAAGGACAGAGCTGGCCTTCTTAATCAGTCTGTCCAGTCTCTTCCTATCCCTGGAAGAGATGCCACTGGCCCAACAGGTCACCCCATACAAGACAGCTGATGCCACCACAGAGTCATAGAAAGTCCTCAGGAGCGCACCCTGCACTCCAAAAGATCTTAGTCTCCTGAGCAAAAAGAGACGGCTCTGGCCCTTTTTAAACAGAGCGTCCGTATTGTCTGACCAGTCCAGTTTGCTGTTCAAGTGAACACCCAGATACTTGTACGATCTCACAATCTCAATGTCCGTTCCCTGGATGTTCACTGGTGTAGGTGGAGGGAGTTTGCGCCTGCCGAAGTCCACCACCAGCTCTTTGGTTTTACTCGCGTTGATCTGGAGGCGGTTCTGCTGACACCAACCCACAAAGCCCTGGGTCAGTTCTCTGTACTCCCCATCATCCCCGTTGGTGATGAGGCCGACGATGGCAGAGTCGTCAGAGAACTTCTGCAGGTGACAGTTCGAAGTGTTATGGGTGAAGTCCGCTGTGTAGAAGGTGAACAGGAAAGGCGCCAGAACGGTTCCCTGTGGAGCCCCTGTGCTGCAGAGAAGTGTGTCAGACACACAGTCCTGTAACCTCACATACTGTGGTCGGTTTGTGAGGTAGTCCAGGATCCATGCTGCCAGGTGATGGTCCACCCCAGCGTGCTCCAACTTGTCCCCCAGAATCCTGGGCTGGATGGTGTTAAAAGCACTGGAGAAATCAAAAAACATGATCCTCACAGTGTTTCCAGCCTTTTCTAGGTGAGAGAGGGATGTGTGAAGTAGGTAAATGACAGCGTCATCCACCCCAATGCGGGGTTGGTAGGCAAACTGCAGAGGGTCCATACATGGGCTCACCAGCGGACGCAGGTGAACAAGGACCAGTTTCTCCAGGGTCTTCATCAGGTGAGAGGTCAATGCCACTGGCCTATAGCCATTGAGGTCCTTGGGGTGTGGGGTCTTCGGCACAGGAACCAGACACGATGTTTTCCACAGTTTTGGCACCCTCCCCAGCTTCAGACTCAGGTTGAACAGGTGCTCAACAATCCCACACAGCTGGTCCGCACAGGACTTCAGAAGTCTGGAGCTGATGCCATCTGGGCCCGCCGCCTTCCCCACCCTTATCTTCCTCAGTTCGTTTCTCTCCTGGGATGTTGTGAGGAACAGCCCGGTTGAGCTTGTAGGGGGCATGAGGGCTGAATGGGGGGTGTTTGCGGGTGTGAAATGGGGAGATGGGCCCAGCCCAGGCTGTGGTGTGGGTGTATTAAGTGGCTGTAAGCTGAGGGCTGTGGTGAGTGATGAGTGGTGAGATGAGGGAGGGGGAGGGCTGTAGGCAGGGAGGGTAGATGGTAATGATGGTTGCAGAGGAGACGGGGCAGGGGGAGGGGTAGATGCCTGATCGAATCTGTTGAAGAATACGTTCAGGTCATCTGCCCACTTCTGATCCCCCGCAGGCCGGGGCTTGGAGTCCATATGGCCCGAGATGGTTTTAAGGCCCTTCCAAACTCCTCTGGTGTTATTTTTCTGCAGTTGACTCTCCAACTTTCTCCTGTAGCTGTTTTCCCCCTCCCTGATCCTCCTCCTTAGCTCTCGCTGGACACTCTTCAACTCCTCCTTGTTACCCGATACAAAAGCTCTCTTTTTTTCCTTGAGGAGAGCCTTAATATCAGGAGTAATCCAGGGTTTATTGTTGGCGAAACAACGTACAGTCCTAGTGGGGATGGTGTTTTCCACACAGAAGTTTATGTAATCTGTCAGACAGTCTGTGAAGTTGTCAATATCCTCCCCATGAGCGTCACTAAAAATGTCCCATACAGTAGTGTCAAAACAGTCCTTTAAAGCATCCTCTGCTCCGTTAGACCACTTCTTCACTGTGCGTGGGACAGCAGGCAGCCTGCGCACAAGAGGTCTGTAGACAGGCCCGAGATGCACAAGGTTGTGATCAGATCTGCCCAGGGGGGGGAGACTCAATGAGATGTATGCATCCTTGGTGTTGGCATAACATAAGTCCAGTATTCTGTTGTCTCTGGTATGGCACGTAACATACTGAGTGAATGTGGGTAGAGAGGAGGACGGAGGGGCATGATTAAAATCAACAGAGATGACGAGGAGGGCATCTGGGTGTTGTGTCTGCAGCCTGCTTACTGCTGAGAGCAGGACATCACAGGCTGCCTCAGCGTTAGCAGAGGGGGGGATGTAAGCTACCATCACGATGGCATGCGAGAATTCCCTCGGTAGATAGTTTGGCCTCATGCTAACAGCTAGCAGTTCAATGTTCTTGTCGCAGGTTTGCTCTTCAACAGTGATGTGCCCAGGGTTACACCATCTGTCATTAACAAACATTGCCAGCCCTCCTCCCTTCCTCTTACCGCTCTCCATCGTCCTGTCCGCCCGAAGTAGTTGGAAGCCATTAACTGAAACGTCCGTATCCGGAGTTAGCGGTTAGCCAAGTCTCCGTGAATAGCATGATGCTACACTCCCGGTACTCCCTCTGATGCCGGGTCAGCGCCGCCAGCTCGTCCATCTTATTGGTGATAGATCTTACATTCCCCATGATGATCGATGGGAGGACGGGTGTGTAACGTCTTCTCCTGGCGCGGCGCTGAGCCCCCGCTCGGCTTCCCTGTCTCCTCCTCCTAAGCTCGCGGGGCACATCAGGTCTCTCCCCGGGTGGTAGCACCGCTGTGTTATGGAGAGCTAACAGCTGATCCCTGGTGTAAACAATGGAGTCACCATGGCTGCCGGCGGTAACTATGGACGCCGTCTCTAAGGGCATCAGCAGTCTTGTCTCCATAAACGATAAACAAAATGTCCAAAAAACTCCAAAGATGCCAAAAAATAGTACTAAAAATACATAGCAAATACATACAGATATATAGCAATACTATACTTCACTAGCAAACTAGTAAACTCAAAAAAACTCAAACCGCGAACGGGAGCTGCTGCAACAGGCTGCCACTCACAGCGGCGCCGGAACGAAAAAAAAAAAAAAAAAAAAAAAAAATGATGAGAGAGATGAGGATGTTGAGGGAGATGAGGATGATGAGGGACCTGAGGACCTGACAGAGCTCAAACACAAAAAGGGGTTTCTCCCTTTCTAATAAGTTTGCATTTATAAATGTTAGTAAGTTATTGATAAAGGGTAATGAGTGTAATTGCCTTAAAAACCATTAATACTACAGTCACAAATGTTAATAAAATCATTGAGTCATTGCCCCGAGGTGAATTTAATGCTAAATATTGATTATTTCTGATAGCTCATTTTGTACCATTTACTGAGGCCTATGTATTAAATGCTTTGCGTACATATTTGGTGCCTCTGCGTGAGCCTAATACTATACTATACCCTGGACCCTTCCCATGTTCTACATGAGGAGTACCACCTTCTGCCCTCAGGGAGGTGCTTTAGGCTGCTTTCAGACAGAATCAGGCGTTGCGGCAATTCAACGCAGGGTTGTGCGCTGGTGTCAGAGTGTCTCATACTAACCAGCAATCCCAGCTTGATGGGTGATACAACATCAAACAACTGCACGTCTTTGTGCTCCCTCGTGACAGGGTTGAACAGCTGCAGATGTACAGTCATCACAGTGGCAATAGATCAGTCTCTCTTGCATCTTCACAGTTGCTCGGTAAACAGTGGAATACTAAGGTAAACAGCTAATGCTACAATGCTACATGCAAGTTCTTCTTCACCTGGGTGTCTGCCGGTCTGATCGCTGACAGCGTGATGACAGGTTGCGTTTCTCCAAAAGTTGATTCTGTTTCAACTTTCATGCTGCAAGTTTCATGCGGGAGAAGGTGAAACAGCAGCCAAAGGTTTTTTTTTTCTCAACCTGGCAATCCAAAAGTTGTTTTTATTAATGGCGTATAACTGACCTATAAAGCGAGTGAGTGGGGTTCACTGTGGACTTTTGCACATTCCATCCTCTTCATACAGTACTACAGTAGTTATTTTTACACATTTTTAATACGTTTCATATTTTGTATTGTACATGTTTCCATTTTCTATATATGATTCTTGACTTTTGCAGTAATCTTTTTTTATTTTTCCTTTTCTCTTACTATGTTTATTGTTATGCACTAAAATACCAAAGCAAATTCCTACTTGGCAATAAACCTGATTCTGATTCCGACTTTGGCTTGCCAATTTTAGACATGACTGTTGTTAGCTGGCTAGCTGCCTCCTGGTTGTTGCATTAGCTGGTCTTCTCATGCTTGTGGCATGAAATGAGCTAATAAACACACACATTGGAAGCTAAGTCACCATCATACAGCAGTATTTTTTTCTACAACCCATTCTGAAATATAAATCGTATCCATGGTGTTGACTCCCCTTGTGTTCTAGATCAAGTACAGGATTACTTCTTATCCTCCTTGGGTCTTCATTGTTGCATCTCTGCACAGAGCACTCTTTAAAGGGATGGTTTTGTTCTTTTTGTTCACTTCTTTGGGTCCGATATTCTCCTCCTCATGAGGGCCATGAGCGTCTCACTCAGTCACTTGCTAATTGTGTTAATACCACCGAGTGACATGTGAGCAAGACGGAGAAGTGGTATTTATAGACTCCAGTTAGGAGAACAGCTCAGTGTAGTATTGAATCACTTTGTGGTTGGATACAGTGGAAGTATTCGGTTTTAATGTTTGGGGGGAGAGACAGAGGAACAGATGGAGGACACTGCAAAAACCTGCTAAACTAATGACCTTCCCATCAGCCTCAGCTGTACTTTGTGTTTGGTGCTAACATGGTAAACATTATGCCTGCTAAAGATCAGTATGTTATCATACTGTTAGCATGTTGACATTCACACTCAGCCTCACAGAGCTGCTAGTATATATGCTGCAGTAGGCACTAAATACATATTGTGGCATCATTTGTTCTCAGGGTATAAAGTGTTTGAACACGTCAGAATACCAAGCAGCATCAAGACAAAGTCCACTAGTATTGTTCTTCAGTTGGTCTGTCAGTCAAGCGGTGGAGTGCCTGCTGTGTTGTTTCGTATAGTTTACAGAGACTGTCTGAGGTTAACACTGCTGGACCCGAGGCAGCAAGTGGGGACCATATGGTCATGGGTGTAGTTAAAGTGAAAATATGTTGGTGACATATTTGTGGGTGTGTAGTGACAAACTGTATTCCTGTCTGGGTGGAAGAGAACAGCAACTATAGCATCCTGAAAAAACAAAGCCATAATATTTTTTTTAAAACAAGGCGAGGCAAGTGCTGATTAAAATCCTCCCACAACACACTGAAACAATGACTCTGATCACACAGCATATGATGAAGGACCCTCCCTCGCAACTGCTAAATATATTGACTAGCTGTAGTCGGGGAGGAAACTCTATCTCATCATGTGGATTACTCTGACGGGATCAGATTTTACTGCCCCATAGCACAAAATGGCCGTAATACATCAGCAGGGGATGATGGGGTTGTTGCTTATTACCAAAGACTCAACAGCTACTTAACTTTATCAAATGTAAATTTTAATGTCAAAGACATATTTAGAACTTTGTGTGGCAAGCAAGTAAGTCATCTGCAGAGAGTGTTAAAAGCCAAAATCAACTTTAATCATTGACTGGACTGATGCAATCTGTGATACATAAATAATTTTGTTTTTACAACCACAACTGGAAAAGTTTGAAACATGCAACACAGAACATAAGTTTGTCTGTTTGCCTGTACATTCATCTTTTGTTTAATATTCATATCATCACAATGGAACTGATGTACATTCGGTGGTGCATCCATTAAAACCACCATTGTACCTAAGCATACTGGATTTAATGTATTTTCTTTTCTTTCTTTCTTTCTTTCTTTCTTTCTTTCTTTCTTTCTTTCTTTCTTTCTTTCTTTCTTTCTTTCTTTCTTTCTTTCTTTCTTTCTTTCAACTCTATTGTCAGACTCAGAGTCCGTTAGAAAATATACAACAATAACAACAACAACCCAGGTAAAATACATACATTTTTAAAAAATAATAAAAATAACATTACCACCTTTTATAAAAGACAGTTATACCAATGTTTCCACATAGGTGACTGGTATCGTATGACACTTAATCTAGGATTTGTCAGCAGGATGATAATTTCGTTCTTAGAGTAATTCAGTCGACAAATAAATTTGTACATCAGATTTCTCAATAGAGCCTGAAAAGTATTGACACCTGCATTACAGAACAAGTTGCTTGCGCTACACCACCTGGGTTTTTTTAAGTAATATTCGCATACAGTCATTATAGACAACCTTTAGCCTATGTAAGCTCGCCTTTTTAAACTTGGCCCACAAGGGGGCAGTATAGAGAGGAGTGCAGTACGTCCTAAAGAGACTTAACATGGTCTGAGCACATCTGGAATTTCTCATCTGGAAATGTTCAATGAGGGACATTGAACATTTTCCACCCATCACTTCTGTGATTTGTGCAGTTTACTCGACAAACAAGACATTATTGATCAAACCAATGATCTGAGGTTTTATAAATCTGAGTTTGAAACTGAATCATGCCATATGGCATGCCAATATAAAATTATCAGGGATCATAGATTATCCCTTAACCTAATTTAATCCTTGTTGGTGCAACACAATTGATTCTGTTAATCTAAATTTAGTCCACATTCTTCAAAGCCAATAAGAACTGAGTATTAGTGAGACAAAGACACAGTACCTGCAGTTTTTTGAGTTCTGTACTGTGTCCTTGGGTGCTGCAAAGACCCAGCTTTCCCTCTGGATCATTAAAGTTTAATCTGATCTAATTCATCATATTGCAGTTGTGTGTAAACCTGCTTCAGCACTTCCCATCTTTATCAGGGTATGCTGCACTGATCATGTTGATGTGAGGGGGTGTTCTCTAAAAACACAAATCCAGTAGTGTGTGTGGTTAAGTCATTTTACTTGTGTGAACAGTGAGACAGTCACACACAGGCAGGCACACAAATAGCACACACATACGCACACAGGCACTTAATGTACTGTGGTACAGGAGTGTACTGAGGGAGCCAGCTTGCTAGTCATAGACATCAATAACGTTGGACAAGCATTTTCATTATTAATGCTCTGATTATAGATTGCTTTATTGTGTGTGTGTGTGTGTGTGTGTGTGTGTGTGTGTGTGTGTGTGTGTGCGTGTGTGCAGTGGAGTACTTGAACATGTGTCTCTGTGTCTGTGAATTATGTGCATGTGCATGAGTGATAGTATAGCTGTAAGCTGCATGGAGAACAATCAGCTTTAGTGGTTTCTGTGTGTGTGTTTGTGCGCGTGCGAGCTAGCACATTACAGAAGAAAGACACTATCTCACTGCAGAAAATAGCACATTTACCAAGTTATTTTATCTTGTGTTCACACTTGTGTATCTTGTTTATTTTATTAAATATTCAAAGAGGAAAAAAGTCAGTTGGCAGATAAATTAGAGGTTTACATAAACATTTCACTTGTTCAAAGAAAGATTGCATACCATGGAAAACCAGAAAAAAGGAAAAACAAACTGTTTCATTCACGTTTCCTTTGGAAAACAGTGCTTGTTTATATGTTTATAGATATATCTATATAAATGCATATATATTCCTTCACTTGTATTTGAGGAGTTTCCCCTGTATAATGGAAATTAGGAACTACAATTGTAAACTGCATTTCCCATGTATTACATTTGCCCCAAGACGTCTAGCGGCTAAAATTATCGCTTGACTTTATGGTTAAAACTTGCATTGGACTTAAGTGGGCATAGCCTTCTTTTCTATAAAAAAAAGTTTTCAACATGTATTTAAAGTATTTTCTTTTTCAAAGCACGCTAAGGCAATGGAAGCTATTGGCTACTTGAGCCTGTACCTTGTTTATTGTGTTTTATTCTGTTGTATTAATCCGTCCACTTGCTTCTGTTTTTACCTCCCAGTGCAGTTGTAGTGACTGTCCAAGGCTATGATAGTGTGTGGTTTCTGAAATAATGATCTTTCAAATATAGTATCTATAGGTATAATACATTTACAAAATAGTTTTTAAAGTTATTCTTTCACACAGACCCAGCACCAAATGACAACCACTGAGCTTAACGGCTGTCAAAAAGCTGGTGTTTTCCTTTCAGTCAGAACTCTATCTTAAAGTGTGGGAATTATGTCTCGTCTTTGACAGCAATCATGTCACATCCCAACATTATTAATTGAAAATTCTGCTTTGCGTATTTTTTAATAAGATCATGGTTAAACTTCCCTGGACTGTCTGTATGTTATATATATATATATATATATATATATATATATAATTACAGTGAACTGAGCTTTGGGGCCAAATATAGATTTTGCCTTTAATAATAAGTGGAGTCTCGTGTTTACTCTTGTGTTCAACCATCTTGTGGTATTAGATTAGGTTAAACATTGTACCACAGGTGTTGCTGTAAAACCTGATTTAAAGTCCCATGCCCATGTTTAATAATTGATCCAGGGCTCCAGAACTAAAATGGCACATTCAGCCACTCCTAAAGCCTGTAATAATAAATCCAATATGAAGTGGATGCAGCACATAATCCCTCTGTGCTTCTGTGGGGATGGATCTACAGTAGGTCCTGGCACATGCATGCTGTTTAAGAGCAATTTTCAAATACAATTTTACAAGTTAGCTATTGTATTGAAACAAATTAAGATTTTACTGTACTAATCCTTGTATAATAACACTGGAGGAGTGTGTTTAGAGAGCCAACATCCTGACATCACTTCCTGTCTAGCTGCTGTTCCACTAGCTTCTGTAACACAATGCAATTTGATCATTGAGTGTTTGATTAATTGGTCATTTTGAAAAAGTGAAGCATGTTTGAGGTTTACTATTCATATTCTAAAATAAATGTGTATCTATTACAGTATTGCTTGCTATTAGAATTTGAATTTTGATTTGTCATGATTTTAACAAAGGTAAAAAATGATTTATTTGTTAGCATTCACAAACTACAGCTCCCATGAAATGTTTCCAGCATGCTAGTGTTAAGAAGGTGTAAATGGACTTCACTTATATACTGCTTTTTCAACCTTAACGGTTCCCAAAGTGCTTTACAGATTGGTCTCATTCACAGATGGTGACGGAGCTACAAGGTGCTGGCCTTGTGTCTTGCCCAAGGACACTTTGACATGGGGACAGGAGGAGCCAGGGATCGAACCACTAACCCTGGGATTAATGGACGACCCGCTCTACCTCCTGAGCCACAGCTGCCCATGGTGTGTTAATGCAAAGTGAAAGCGGACTTTCCAGGTTCTGTTCCAGAGGTAAGAAAGCCTCCCTTTTACAGTTGTAATGCTAATAACTAAAAATCCAGCCTTGGAACAGAGCCTTTCTCAACAGTATATTGTGTGGCTTGCTTCATAGATAAGGACAGTAGTTTCTAATAATGTAGTTTATTCAATATTTCTCTTTTTAGTGGCCTTTAATGAACACCATTTCCCACAAGCCCTGGATATTCGCGGGCTAAATGTCACAGCTCGACAAATTAGGCGAGTCTATGACTGGGCCATGTCTAAAGGGGTGGCTTGGGGTCCCTCTGCCCCTCAATCTGCCTTCGCTTCACTCTCTGGTTTTGCAAACTGGAAAAAAGCACTATATAAGGACGGTGGGTTTGCAGTACATTCCAAATCAGAGCACCATGGAAATTTAATGTTGGCGTGGTCTGAGTACACAAGGGTAGCTGAGAATAACACATCTTTGTTGCAATCAATGGATAAAGAGTACCAAAAAAGAGTGAAAGAGAATTAGGACTATATAAAAACTGTGGCAGATGTTCTTCTGCTTACTGCTACACAAAATATTCCCCAAGGAGGCCATCATGAGTGTTTTCGTTTGCAGAGATCTACGAGTCAAACTTAGATGATCTGAGGCATGAGCTGCACCAAGTCAAAAGGATTTTGGAGATGGAAAAGGAAAGGAGAAATGCAAAGCCTGACCAGCATATTGGAGTTCACTGTGTTTCTGGAGCCTTTCAAAGAGGTGTTCCATGAACTTTTACCGCTTGTGCAAAATTGCTATTGCAATACCAGTAAGCAGTGCTGCTTGTGAACTGAGTATTTCCACTCTGTAGTTGATCAAGAATCACCTACGAACAACCATGACTGATGAGCGACTGAGCCTGACCTGGGACTGCTCTGTGTAGAGTCACAGAGAGCCAAGTCCCCGGATATGGACAAGTTTATTTGACTATTTAGTAGCCAGCACAAAAACACTACAGCTGCTCTGAGGCAAAGCATGGCCTACATGAAAATTAATAATGAATGCCTATGTGATGTTTTTTATTCAGTAGAACATAATTGTGTTGTCCTATCCAGTTATTTAATACAAAACAATTTTCAGGCTCTTGTGCAGTGCCATTTTTCTTGGTTCTTGGTCCCCCTGTGCCACCTCATTTAAAAAATCCTGGATTCGCCCCTAGTCTATGAACGAGTCGAATGTCTGCAGGACAGAGAGGAGCAAACGCTGTTAGACAGCAGGGATTACAACTAAAAGTTGGAATAATGAATGAATTTTATAGATATGGACGAGGCCAAGTTACGATGATGAAGTACCAGCACTGCCACGCTGTAGCTGTAGTAACAACTGCTGTAGTGGAGCTGATTTGTCTTAGAATATGGAAAGTAAACTCCAGGAACACATTTTTTCAGAAAGGCCGATGCTATTAATGCTAAATGAGAGATTGCATTGAGTTACAGACGCTAGTGGATCAGAGGCTAGACAGGAAGTGATGTCATGGCTTTGGCTCTCTATTGACAATTCCATTCTCATAGCTCACCAATTGACAGGCCTCAGTCTGTTAAACTGGTGAAATATAAAGCAGGGATATGCTTAAAAATTGAACATCCAATTGTCTAACAGCGTATGAAACCCTGGACACGAGTGTGGCTGAATCAGACAAGTCTTCTAACTTTCTGAAACTTATTATCAAACAGTCACACCCAATTTCCACCGTGTATGGTCAGCTTTGTGGAGGTGTGAATGTAAGCAGGGTTTGAGCTTCTCTCTCAAGCTCCCTTTTCTCATTCTTCACACAACTACTTCTGTCACTTGTGTACTAGTGAGTGCAAAACTACAAATGTCTTCTAGGAGAGACTGTCTGCGCTGTTATCCCTGTTATTTGTACGATTCATTGCTTTGACAATACAAAGACACACCAAGCTGGGTCCAGCGGACCGGCCCTTCACCTACGCGCAGCAGCTGCGGGACGCAGCCAGTCGATGGCTGGAACCGGGGGGCTCCGAGGGCGAGCAGCGAATGTTAGAGGCTGTGGTGGTGGAACAGTTCGTGGAGGGGCTCCCAGTGGGAACCTCAGAATGGGTGAGGTGTCACCGGCCCAAGGATCTGGGGGCCGCGGTCACCCTTGCCGAGGACCACCTCACCGTGCATCTGAGGGCCCGACCCACGGAAGGACGAGCCGTGACAACCAGGCGCCCAGTCCCAGCCCCCCGTACCAGAACATTCCGTGCTGCGCCACCCGCACCCCCACACACTAATGCTCTCTCTGTTCCCTTCCCTCCCCAGGTTCCAGCCACTAGGAGCGCTGACTCCACCCCACCGAGGGCTCCTCAAACGCCAGGGCAGGAGTGCTGGAAGTGTGGGCGGCCCGGCCACTTCCGCAACGAGTGTCCATTAATGGAAATCGGCCAGGTGGTCCGGGTCGCCGGCCCTCCTAGAGGGACATACAGCGTTCCGGTAAGAATCCAGGGGGGGTATACACCAGGCTATGGTGGATTCGGGTTGTGAACAGTCCCTTATTCACCAGAACCTGGTTCGACCAGGGGCTTTGGTGGAAGCGTCATGGGTGAAAATTAAATGTGTGCATGGGGATATTCACGAGTACCCAGTGGTACCGGTACAAATCAAATATCAAGGCAAAACGCATAGTATAATGGCCGCTGTTAGCTCCCGACTTACTATGATTCTGGGCACAGATTGGACAGGGTTTAGCAAACTAGTAGGGGTGCGAGCACGACGGACAGGGAGATGTGGTTTGTGTGCCGTGCTCAGTGGTGACGCGAGGTCGTCCGACACTGCTGACAGGGAGAGGGAGCTTGGGGGGCCTCCTCAGGAGGCCCCACGAGTTCCTGAAATAGCCTCCATGGAAGATTTTCCACTGGAGCAGTCTCAGGATGACACTCTACGCTCAGCCTTGGACCAAGTGATAAGAATTGATGGTCAGATGGTGCGCCCTGACGCGGCACTGACATACCCCCATTTTGCATTGATTAGGGATAGATTATACAGAGTGAGTCGTGACACTCAGACGGATGAAGTAAACACCCAGTTGTTGGTGCTGAAAAGCCGTCGGGAAACTGTTTTCCAGACGGCTCACTATAACCCGATGGCCGGTCACTTGGGGTGCGAAAAGACACTGAACCGGATAATGGCCCGGTTCTATTGGCCGGGCATCTGGGGAGACGTACGCCGCTGGTGTGTGTCTTGTCCAGACTGTCAGCTAGTTAATCAGCCGGCCATCCCAAGAGCGCCATTGCGGCCCCTACCATTGATAGAGGTCCCTTTTGAGCGGATTGGGATGGACCTCATCGGGCCATTTTCTCGGCGCACCAGGGGACATCGCTTTGTATTAGTCCTAGTGGACTATGCAACGCGATATCCTGAAGCAGTGCCTCTACGCTCTATTTCAGCTAGGGGTGTAGCTCAGGCACTGTTTCAAGTAGTCTCCCGAGTTGGGATCCCGAAAGAGATTCTAGCGGACCAGGGCACTTCATTTATGTCACGGACACTGCGGGAACTTTACCAATTACTGGGAGTAAAGTCGATTCGGACAAGTGTGTACCACCCCCAAACTGATGGGCTTGTCGAGCGACTGAACAAAACCTTAAAATCCATGATTCGTAAGTTCATACACGATGATAGCAGAAATTGGGACAAATGGCTTGATCCTCTGTTTGCGGTGCGGGAGGTCCCCCAGGCCTCCACGGGGTTTTCCCCCTTTGAGCTGCTGTTTGGTAGGAAACCTAGAGGGATGCTGGACCTAGTTAAGGAAAACTGGGAGGAAGGTCCCAGCCCCAGCAAAAATGAAATTCAATACGTACTGGACCTGCGAGCAAAACTCCACACGCTAGGACAGCTATCACGAGAGAATTTGCTGCAGGCCCAGGAACGGCAACAACGCCTGTACAACAGAGGGACCAAACTGAGACAATTTACACCGGGAGACAAGGTGCTTGTATTACTCCCTTCTGCTAGCTCTAAAGTACTCGCCAAGTGGCAAGGTCCTTTTGTGGTCACACGACGAGTGGGTGAGGTGGACTACGAGGTGGTGCGCTTGGACGGGGGGGGGTCTGCCCAAATTTACCACCTGAACCTCCTCAAATTATGGAAGGAAGCTGAGTCTGCTGCTCTGGCGACGGTGGTTGGGGAGAGGGAGGAGCTGGGGCCGGAGGTTCCGACCTCCAGGATCCCCGGCTCACTGCCCTGTGATGACCTCCTCTCCCCGTCCCAGAGGGCAGACGTAGATCGATTACAACGGCGATTTGCCGACGTGTTCTCCCCTCTGCCTGGCCGCACCACCCTCATAGAACACCACATAGAGACTCACCCGGGCGTGACAGTACGTTCACGGCCCTATCGGTTGCCTGAACACAAACGCAAAATTGTGCAGGCGGAATTAAAGGCCATGCTGGAGATGGGAGTAATAGAAGAGTCCCACAGTGCCTGGTGTAGCCCCATTGTTCTGGTGGTGAAGAAAGATGGGTCTATACGGTTCTGTGTGGATTATCGCAAGGTGAATGATACGATTTGATGCGTACCCCATGCCCCGGGTCGACGAACTCCTGGACCGTCTGGGCACGGCTCAATTTTTCACGACACTGGATTTGACCAAGGGCTACTGGCAGATTCCCCTGTCTCCAGAGTCCAGGGAGAAAACAGCATTCTCCACTCCGTATGGGTTGTACCAGTTTGTTACACTTCCATTCGGCTTGTTCGGAGCCCATGCTACTTTCCAGCGTCTCATGGACCGGGTGCTGCGGCCACACGCCGCATATGCTGCCGCCTACCTAGATGATGTCATCATCTATAGCAATAGCTGGGCGGAGCATGTGCGGCGGGTGGCGGCGGTGCTCGAGTCCCTGAGGACGGCGGGGCTCACGGCCAACCCGAAGAAGTGTGCGGTTGGACGAAGGGAGGTACGGTATCTGGGGCACCTCTTGGGCAGAGGGCAGGTGCGGCCCCAAATTGACAAAACCGCAGCCATTGCAACCTGCCCGAGGCCCAAGTCCAAAAAAGAGGTGAGGGGGTTCTTGGGGCTGGCAGGGTATTACCGGCGGTTTGTACCGGGGTTCGCAGCCCTGGTCAGCCCCTTGACTGATCTCACCCGAAAGGGTGCTTCAGATCCGGTAGGTTCGGCCGGATGTTGCCCCGGCCTCAGTCGGGCGGTGGAGGTATGTGGTGGCGGGGCGTGGTTTAGCGCTCAGCTGCAGAGGAGAGAGGTGGGGGAGTGGCTCAGGGAGTCAGGGCAGCACACAGGTGCCGCAAATGATAATCAGCATGTGTGTGTTTATCAGTAGCGGCAGCCTGGGGAGAGGGGGTATGGAGCTGGAGAGCGGAGAAGGACACACGGCAGAGCTGCCAGGCACCCAGAGAAGAGAAGGAAACGACGGCTTCCCCGCACAGAAACGAAGGGAAGAAGGACAGTCGGGTTGTATGTGTGTTGCAAGTGAGCTCAGTGGAGCAAAATAAAGGGCCAGACAAGGCCATAAACAGTAAAGTTGTGTGTGCGCTTCTGTCAGTGGAACCCGCGAGCAAGGAACCTTGCTACAACAGGATACTTATGTTTTTGTTCAATATTAGAGTATTCAAACAGTATTCAAACTTATGGTAACCTGTCTGTACAAAGTCTGAACTTATTCATCTTGGTCCGCAATTAAGGTTACAGGGAGGAAAGAACACAATTCTAAAAGTCTGTGCTTAGAGATGCACAGAAAATAGTGAATGATCCATCTCACATGCTTCACTCTTAATATTTGCTAACAGTTTACGGAGTTCCAAAATGCAGACTGAACCGTAATAACAACGTGTTCCATTTTCCATTAAGATTTTTAACAGCAGCAGTTAAATGCTATATTGGTGGAACTTTACATGATGCCAGAGTACTTCATAGTCGGGTTTACGTTGACATGTGCAATACTTAACCTGTCGGTTTGACTGTTAACCGTGCCAATATTCTAGTGTAATATGTAATACCTACATGCAATATGCCAGTTTTACTTCTTTTATTAACTGTAACACTTTTATAGTTTTTTTAATTTTATTTATTTTTATTGGTTAAAACGGTTTTAATTGGTCTTATCTATTTTTATGGTTTTATTTTAATGTATGAAGGATTGTAAGGATGCTGCTAAGTATGTCTGGAGATGAATGTTCTGTGATGCAGTCATGCTGAGCCCAAGAAAAGTTTCCCCAAGGGAACAATAAAGTATATCTTATCCAGGAAATATGGCTGCTTAAGGTTTTGACCTCTCTGGTGGTGATGTGACATGATGCACATTATTCATTATTATTATTAATTCTTTTATTGGGAATGAGATTATTCCTAGGCCTTGTTTTCCTTTTTTTTTTGTTTTTTTGTTATTATTGACTGACTTATTGGTTTTATTTAGCTTTTTACTTTTTATTGACTTCTGTAGTCAAGGCATCTTTTTATATCACCACTTCTTATGTTAAATAAATAATTTGAAATTGTTGAAAAAAAGGGAATGATGTTTGTGAAAGGCCACTAAAATCAGAAACATTCTGTAAACATTATATATGACACGCCTGTCTAGACAAGGAGTGAATCACAGTTCATACTGTTTATGAAGTTATGTTGTATGGCTCATTTTTAATTAGTTGTGCTATTACAAATTTCAAGCTGTCACCAACAGTGTTTGTTACACCAAAACAATACAAAAGTGTTGGATTTATGATTTGTCGATGAATCCATTCAATGGAAAATGAATCTGTTTTGATGAATAATTAATTGTAGGCACTTTAGAGAGTGTCCAAAACTGAGGGATTTCATTTTCTGGGGAGCATAATTTAATGAGAATCTACCCATTAGATTGAGATATTTGTGTGTGTATGTATACATTTTGGTGGCACTACAGGTAAGATCATGGGCACACCAAAAACATTAGGGACACGTCAAATTTCATAGCAATCTGGCTAGGAGTCTTGCTCTGGAACATATTGATGGAGAAACAGACAGAGGGACGGCCAACATCACATCACCACCTATTTCACTCTACAAAATTCAGTATATCCCTGATAAATCCCTGTTGCGAAAAGGCTGCAGGTGTGAACCCTGCAATCATAAAGCCAATAGAGAGATGATGCTGAACATTAGATTCTGTGTGTCTGTTGATGAAGGACTAAAGCCTTTGACACAGGTCATCATGCCATCATAAGAGTGTGGAGGGTGTGGGATGGGAAAAGAGATGCTGAGAAAGACAGATGAGAGCCGAACGAACTTCACAGTGAAGCTGGGAAATGGAGACAAAATAAATGACAGATAGGGAAAAGCAGAGACGCAACACAATAGAGAGAGAAAAGGTAGATGGCAAAAAAAGCCATCATCTGATACCACCGCTGACCCTTCGACCCTGCCAATCTGTTCTCTGATTGGTTCAATCAATTCTACAGAGACCAATCAGCTCCAGCACTGACCTTCATATAGTTTCTGCTTCCAGTGGCAAAGATGGAGGGAGAGATGTGGGAAATCATGATGGCAGCAGATGTGGCTCTCTCCCGTAACTACTTTCCCATTTGTTACCGTTGACGGCCCATCCTCCTGGCTTCCTGTGCTGCTTGGCCCTGTTCTCTTTCCGTCTGAGAAGTGGCTGCACCTGAAAGTGGGGAGTGGCTAAGGTTACCAAAGCCTGCTCTCCCAGGCCACTCACTCTCTCTCACTTGGATGCCTTCCACTTCCCCCTGGTCTCAGCATTCCTTTAGGTTGCTTTGGCTTGCACTTTTATACAACACTCTATATACACTTACACTCATCCATACATGCCTTGTACTACTAATGTTATACACCTCCACACCCCACAGCAGTTTTGGTTAAATGGCTAAATAAACTGATTTGGCATTGAACAGTTTTGTGGACTCCCACTTTTGTTACAAGCTTGAGCCAGGTTGGCAATTCCATGGCAATCCATGTTGTGGACAGGCCAACGTTGCCATCCATAGAGCCACACAGTTAGCATGGCTAATAATATCTACATACTTAACAATTTTATACTAACAGGAAGTGATGAATGTCAATCAATTATTGTCAATTACATTTCACAAAGACATCAAAATGTATCTGAGGAGTTCATTATTTCTTTGTTTTCTGGAGTGTTGACAAAGCTGTTCCACTACCATCCACAATTAGCTTTAATTGTTTGCAGCTGTGGGAAATCCTCCAGCATTGCAGTGTGGGAGAATAGTGTCCATCAACAGTGCACTCAAATATCAAGTGTTTCTTAGTATGCATACTGACTTTTTTGACTATACTTTATTTAGTCACATTTATGGTGTGAACACACTACAGACTCAAAAGCTGCAGAGAATTAGTGGGTAGTATGGAACTAGGAGACACCTTAAATCAGTTACAAGAAGTTTCAGTCCAGTCAATGTCTCTGCAGAAGCTTGTTGCTTGACAAATAGGCCCAGATGTCCAGAGCTCCGCCGTGCACTGAGAACTAAGTTGATGACAGAGTACAGTACAGGACAGCTGGGTTTTACACCTTTCCCTGAAGATGTCTCCCAAATTACACACAATCTGCCTGATCCTCAGATAAGTGGCTATGAGAAGCCTTTATGTTGCATTGTTAAGAACCGACTGAGCAGAACAGCACCACACCTTTAAATATCAAAGGAGTTGTTTTTTGTTTTTTCATTTTTCATACAGTAGGAAAAAAAAAAAGAAAAAAAAGAAAAGAACCCCTGTATCTTCTTTTAAAACACACCCCAGAGTTCCCAGCAGTCCACTTAACTGCACAGTAAACATGCCCAGAGCTGCAACATCTCTCGTTACAATAGCAGTTAATTAGGTTGGTCAGGAGGGAGCTTTATTGATCGGCTCAGTTAATTGGTCGTTTAACTGTCCAGTCCCAAAGGCCCATTCACCAACACAGCTACTGTATCAGGTTGTGTTGTCTGTAAATGTGTGAGTGTATGGGTATGCACAAAAACCACAGGACCCACAATGCACTTGCTGCACTAACAGCCTGATACCTTCAAGCCATAAATATTCTGCTTGACTACTGTGGGTGAAAATGGAAAATCACACATTTTCCCCCCATTTACAACATAATTAAAACTTATCTTTAGAAGTCAGCAAAGGTCAGTGGGTTAAAAACAATAACAAAATGAAAAAATAAAACATCAAGATTCTTCCTCTTCTCAGGATCATGAATATCCACAGCAGATTTTAGGCAAATCAGGCCATAAAATTCCTATTGTTGTCGAACTGACTACTTTCACCATCCTTAGACCCTGCTGCTAAATCTCATTAAATTGCTATGGGAGTTATAACTGATAAGCAATGGTCAAAAGCTATCTACAAGCATTGTTCTGGGATATTTATTCCTGTAGTCTTAAAATTAAAAGTAGCAGAGAACTGGGCAGTATTGAATGGCTGAAATGGACTTCTTATCTTGCATTTGCCAGGCAAAGCTACTGAGTATAACTGAATAGAAATTACATTGATTGGAGAACAAGGAGTTGGAGAAATTTGATTGGCTGCTGATGGCTAATGACTGTGGGAGAGTCCTAACATGAAGAACAACAGCATTAGTCATTTGTTCAAATTTCCAATACCACCTTATTATACGTTTATAAAGACCTCTTGTGGTCGTATGAGTAAATGTGGCAATCATGTCAATATCAGAGTTAATTACCAGTTTTCATGTCAGTATCGGAATTACAACTTTTTTTGAAAGCTTGACTATATATGACTTAATATTACAGAAGTGCCTGAAAACAAACATGGATGCTTCACTTCAACCAAAGTCCGTCATTCAAAGTCATTAAACCCAAACTTAATGGATATTGAGCTACATACTGCATATATATTGTCAATGCACAATATTTTTAGCCCTCGCATGACCAACTCTGCGATCATTCAACTGTCTTAAGTTGCCCGATTAAGTACACATCCGTGGGTCTACCATCCATCCCATAGGCTCTGAACATGACAAAAGACACTTGTCTGTCAGGAGCAAAGGCGGAGGTATTGTGACATTGTTATTAGGACTATAAAACCTCTTAGAGAGAGGGTCGGGGTGGATGGATGGATCAACAAAGCAGCTGACTTGGACACCAGAGACTGCTGGTCATGTCTTACAGACAGTCAACTCTGGTTTCTTTTAACCATGGCCGTGCTCTTTTTGTGACCTTAACAAAGTAGTTTTTGTGCCTAGACCTAACTAAACCTTAACCCTAGCTGTGGCAGAGCGTGAATTATGTTTGTAATGGCCACATACCTTTTGGAAGGCACTGACAAACATGTTGTTCTGCTAATTAGGCTGTTAGATCAGAAAATGTTCATGTGGGTGGTTTTGGAATGCAGTGACCACAGCTGAGTGAACCTGCTAAAGGTTGGGGCAAAAATGAGCTGCTAGGCCCCAAGAAAACCCTCATTCCTCTCATCCTCTGTGCAATGAGTTGACACAGGCATACTCTAGACCCTCAAAGAGAGCCATGAATATATCAACATTATTATAATAACTTTATGTACTTTTTACATATTTACTTTTCTACACTACTAAAAAGTGCTTTGCAGATTAAAACAAAACACAAAAGTATTATATATTAGAAAATAAGGAAAGCAGTCCTATTACTGTGCTTTACTGTAATTTGCCACCAAGTCTTTAAAACCCACGTATAGATTACACCGATTACGTTTCTGAGACAGATTACATTTCTACTCAGTTTGGACTTACTAAATTTTACTAAGCAACTGTCTCACTAAAATCAAATCGTGGATGCAAACCAACTTCCTCAAACTAAATTGTGACAAAGTAGATATGACCTTTGGCCCCAAGCCCTCACCAAAAGAGACACAACTTCTGCCTGCCCATCAACAGCCCCACTCTGTCTCCCTCACCACCCATCCTCCTTGGAATGATCTTTGACAGCAGTTCAAACACCACACTAATCTCTACCAAAACTGCCTTTTTCCACTTGAAGCTCATCTCCGCCCACCCCTCTCCTTCTGTGCTCCTGAAACTGCTTTCTGATGCATACTTTCATTACATCCAGACTCGACTAGTGCAATAGCATTCTTTATGGTACATCATCCATAGTCCTCATTAAACTGCAGTACATCCAGACCTCTCACTCTTGTCCTAAAACACCTCCACCTGCTCCCTTTTCTCCACTCACAAAGCCCTCCATGACCAGACTCCTCCTATCTCATCCACCTTTCCAACACGCTCTCAGTAATAATAATACTAATAATAATAGTTATAACAACAACAACAACAACAACAACAATAATAATATTTAAGAGTAACAAAAACAAGTAACAAGTTTTTCAAAAGAAATTTCACTCAGATTTACTGCTAAAATGATTAGCAAGCCAGTCAACAGAAAACTAATTGATGACAGGTTTGATTAACTAATGTATCAAGTAAAACACTGATCATTTGCTGGTTAATGTGAGGAATTTCGTGCTTTCTGTTTCATTGTTTCTCTATAAACATTCCTTTGAGCTCATTTTATAATCTAAAACATGCAAAAAATAATCAATAGATACATCAGCATTTGAAAATGATTGTTATAACAATCATATTGTTCTACATAAGATACAGCCTATGGTGTTTGACAGTTTTGCAATGGAAGTTGAGATCTGTGAAAAGATCTGTGTACATTGACAAATGACTCAGAAGTTAGACATAAGTCTCTTGATTGCAGTATCATCAAAGCATCATCAAAAGAAACTGTCTGAACATTTGACAGTGAGTTGGAGAAGGCTCTTAATATGCAATAAAAGTGTCCAAAGGTCAGAGAAGTATCTCACAGAATATGCGAATATGTTTCAGTGTGGATCATTGAGTGTGGGTGGGGGGAAACTGACACAAAATCCCTAGAAAAACATGTTGTACTGTTTTGGGCATCACATTACCATGGCCATGGAGTCTGTAGGGAAAGAGTGAGGAGGAAAGTAAAGGCAGGACAAGAGAAAGACAGACAGCAGAGAGAGGGGCACGGGGGCAGACATGGAGTAGGAGGCAGCTCCTCAGAGGCCCAATATCACCTATATCGGGTTTTTAACAAAACAAAATATGAAACTGGAGCATGTGGTATGAAATCTGTACTATGATTTGTGATTAGTGAATTATTTAGTAGTCTGAAAGCCTTTCTACCTACGGTAAGGCCTATTGCCAAGGGGCACAGTGAGTCATGTAAATGTAATACGGCCTAACCCCAGTGACAGAGACACTAATATGAAGGGGGTTATGAAGTCATACTTAGAATTGTTATCAAGTCCAATCTCACTGCTTAGAAAGACACCAAGATGTTCTGAATTTTATTAGATTTTTTTCATCAGACGTGTCAACTTTTTTGTGTTAATGAGGGGGAACCAGATATTTTATTCCATGTGTTTCAGTTATAAGGGATCAAAGTGGATCTAAGATAAGCACTGTGCTGATTCTTATTTTCACAGCAGCTCTGATGAAGGAGAATTACCCTTGAACTAGACTGGAAGCATAATGGAAACACAATAATAGTGAGCAGCAACTGTGGCTGATCTGCTGTCGTACTGATCAGTTTAACGTGCTACAATAGCAGCATGTACTGTGAACTGAAGTGTTCCAGAAGCAGCACTACACGTTTAATAATAATAATAATAATAATAATAATAATAATAATAATAATAACAATGAGAAACAGGCTAGCTGTATCCCCCTGTTTCCAGTCTGTATGCTAAGCTAAGCTAACAATCCCCCAGCTTTATATTTAGCATACAGGTATGAGAGTGGCATCCATGTGATTAGTCTATCATATAAATTATCATAGACTGGTCTATAATTTGTTTCAGAGATAAAAAGGCAAGTGCAATGATTGTCATGAATCGTCTCTGATCTCCCAGTGTTTATACACTTCATTCCGTCTACTTTTTATATTTTACCTGATTGTTAACGAGTTGTGCTTAAGGGTTCTTGCCTGTTCTGTGTCAGTGAGCTTAACAGTAATAGTAATCTGGCCAGAATTTAACCCAGCTGACTCTGAGACTCTCAGGCAAGAGATTGTAGCACAGGCTAGTGCTCTACACCGGCATGAGCAACAACTCACCTGCATTGAAAGGCTCTCAGCGAACAGATCCAGTGGCTCACCCTTGCCAGTCAAACACCAGCTGCTCCTCTGCCTTCCAGCCCTCCTGTTCGTGCATCTCCTTTCCAGAACCTCACCTCAACGCTCCCGAACACTTCTCTGGAGCTCCAGGTACTTGCCGGCCCTTCCTCACCATTTGGTCATTGTCTTTTGAACTGCAGCCCCTCTCACATCCCACCGAGAGGTCACGGGTGACATTCATGATCATCCAGTTCACTAGTCAGGCTCACGACTGGGGTACTGCCAAATGGGAGAAGCAGTCAGACCTCTCTCCTGTTCTTCAGTGGAGGCCTTCTCTGCTGGTCTCTGGAAGGTTTTTGACCACGCTACCCCTGGCAGAGAGGTGGCCCATGGACTTCTTAATCTGGTTCAGGGTGGCCAGAGAGTTATAGACTATTTCATTGCATTCCGGACCCTCGCAGCAGAGAGCAATTGGAATGCTTCTAAACCATCCGATGCCTTTGAAAAGCTGGCAGATCGTGACCTCCTGGCAGACCTGTACATCCTCATTGCCACCGCTATCAGCATCGATGGACATTTCTGGGAACAGAGGTGAGAGAGGGCTCTGACCAGTACACCCCAGAGCTTCCCACGACCACCAGCATTGCCTCCTTCTTCTTTGTTGGTGCAGACCTCGAGTATCCTTTGTGACTTGGCAGAGCCCATGCAACTCGAGAGAACCAGAATGTCTTCGACTGAATGACAGCACCGTCGGCCATTGGCCATTACGTTTTAAATTGTCCAGTAAAATGATGGGCTCATCAGTTAACCAGAGGGTGCTGGTGAGCTGTGCTATCCAGTCTAAGATGCAAATTTCTTGGACTCCTCCCTGTCTGTGCAACTGGGCATTCCCCGGGAACGTCTGTTGGAGCCCGTCAAGGGCTCTGGTGTCTCACCTCCTCTGCTTCTTCACTCATAGAACCATTTCACCTGATGCATTTACCCCAACAACCAGAGATCTTGGGTTTCCCTTGGCTCTGGACACATAACCCACAGATTGTCTGTCTCCTATCCCTAGATCTCCTTCTCCCACAGAGTTTCTGGACCTCACTGGGGTACCCCCTGAGTATTTGCCACTGAAGGAGGTATTCACCAAGGCCTGGGCCACCTCACTTCCACCTCAATGGGTGGAGTATACTCATAAGACCTTACCCAGCTCTATTACTGGTCTTCATTCCAGTGTTCCCGGGCCTATCAACCCCCTCTGTTTCCCGAGGCCAGAGTTCCAACAGTGCAAACCTTCATCCGTCATTGTCTACGCACCTGGCAGCAGGCCCATGCCACTCTACTCCGTACCTGTGACCACTATCAGAATACAGCCAACAGTCACTGCACCCCAGCAGCCTCCTACACTCTGGGACAGAAGGTCTGCCTGTCCACTCAGGACTTACCCTTCCTGGTCAAATCCAGAGAGCTGGCTCCACGATTTGTAGGTCCATGCTCCATATCCGAGTTCATCAACCCGGCAGCTGTTTGCCTATGTCTACCCTGCATTCTTCGCATTGTTACCGGTCAAGGAGAGTCTGCTTCTTTGATATTTTACCTAATTGCTAACGAGTTGTGCTTGTGGGTTCTTGCCTGTTCTGTGTCAGTGAGCACAACAATGATACAATTTACAGTCCAAGATAGGACCTTTTCAATCTTCTGGCCTAAAAAACACACTATTGGGCCTTTTTATAGTTTTGTATTGAATATGTCCACCACTTCAGACCAACATTTTTTTTACACATGGGCAATGCCAAAATAGGTGTATGAGGGTGCCAGTCATTCTACAGCCATGCCAACGGGATTCTGACTCTGAATGGTCAATTTTTTTTCAATCTGTGAGGACATCATTGCACCATTTACTTGATTATGCATCATGACTGACTGCATGTTTTGGACTGGCACAAAAATCTATATATTTCAGTCATTTGTGACACATCTGTCTGTTTGATCAGGCTTGTGAACCAGGTAAAGGCTGAATCCAAACGCACACTTCTGACTCACAAAAACCTTCAAATTACATTTTAAATGTGTCTAATTGTAGGATTTTTGTGGAACAGTGTCCTCTGCTGTAACCTAAGCAGTGTCAGGACAGATTGATGAAATGTTTACATGAGTTGTAATTGATAATAGTAATGATATTAGATGTTAAACCATCAGCATCCTAGAGGGAACCCTGCTTGAGTCAAGAGATTAAACAATATTTCCCACAGTTCCGGGAGGAGGAGACATGCTGAAACAAATTACAGGCTCATGATTGAAACTGACTCTCAACCAAGTGGCATTTCTGTAACTAACTGGCATCTCTGTAAGAGGATGTAAAGGCGTCACTTTTAGAAGCACTTGTTGGTGGACAATGACTGTATGACTCTATAAGGCACATCTGATTTCTTTAGTTTCATTTCAGGAGGTTTCAATGTTAAATGCACCACACACTGCAACTCAAATTTTCTCATGATCTTTAAAGCTGCAGCCAGATTGATGCACACAATAGATTACCAAACCTTTTTTCCATATGCTATTTTACAGATAGATATGACAGACAGATATGCTTTATAAGAAGCATAATTCTGCCAGAGTAACATTTTTATCAGAACTTTCACAAAAAAAAACATTATAAATGCTATGTTTTGTATCTTATCTTGTCTTCAAACACAAGAAAACTGAATTTCCTATAAAAAATGTGGACACATCTGAAATTGCACTGCCACCACAACTGTTTTGTGCTTAAATTTGACTTTATTGAGTCATTATGAGCCTAGATTTACATCTCATTAGTGACTATGTCAAAAAATCATACTGATATAATCATTTCAAGAAGTATAGAATAACATTACATTCATTATATTAACTCAATTATAAAATCAGAAGACTTTGTATTCCATGGAAATATTCACTCTTGGTTAAAAATGATTAGCAATACTACCCTTACCATAAACAGATGTACCAGCAGTGTGGCTTTAGGGACGACAATGTCACTCTGTCGGGCCACCACTGTGGTCCAGAATGAAATATCTCAACAACTATTGGATGGATTGACATTGAATTGTGTTCAGACATTCATTGTTCCCAGAGGATGAATCCTGCAGAGTTTGGTGATCCCCTGACTTTTCATCTATAGCACCACCATGTGTTTCACATTTGTGGTTTTGAGTTAAATGTCTCAACAACTATTGGATGGATTGCCATGATACTTTGTACAGACATTCATGTTCCCCTCAGGATGAATTGTAATAACTTTGGTGATCTTCTGACATCTACTGCCACCAGCAGGTCAAATGTTCAGTATGTCCTATATTTTGGTTTATGACCAAATATCTGCAAAACTAATGACATTCCCATCGTCCTCATGAGTATAATTTCTTCATGAATAGTATGTTTTTCACTGTGACAAGTATTGTATTCATTGCCTTTCATTGTTGATTCATGTATTTTTCTCTGTTGCCTCATTTGAAATATTTTAACAAATATTAACTTGACAAACTATTGCATTGATGGAATGCAGTAGTTTCACAACATATGGTGTTTCCATTTCATACAGAGAGAAGGAGAATCCGAAAGAGGACCAGCGGGAGTGAGGGGGAGAGTGAGATTGAGAGACTTCTGCCTGAAGCATTGAAGAGGCCTGCTCCACCTCCCCCCTCAGAGGACAAGCTTTTTCAATTAAATTCAGTTTTATTTATATAGCGCCATATCATAACAAAGTTATCTCAGGGGACTTTTTCGTATAGAGCAGGTCTACACTGACTCTTTATATTTACAGAGACCCAACAGTTCCCACCATGAGCAAGCACTAGGCGACAGTGGCAAGGAAAAACTCCCTTTTAACAGGTAGAAACCTCGAGCAGAACCAGGCTCTGGGTAGGCGGTCATCTGCCTCAACCGGTTGGGTTGAAGGGGGAGGGGGGGAGTGGGAGAGAGAGAGAGCAGGAGGAAAGAGAACATACAGCAGCACAATACAGTTCCACATAGAGATGTAAAGTAATAGTTGTGGTAATGGTATTGATGTTAATATTAATAGAAATAATACTAATAGCAATATTATAATAGTAATACTAATAATAAGACCAATAACAATAATAGCAGCAGCGGGTGTAGAGCAGGAACATGGGGGCAGCAGGTGGCCTGCAACCATAGATCCAGACTCTACAGCTCCGGAGGCAGAAATTTACACGGTATGTAGATATCTATGTGTATATACAATAACGCTGCTGCCATACTTATGCCTGATTTAGATTATGTTATTTTCAGTGTGTGATAGAGCAGCTACAATGTTACCATAGCATAGCCCTGATCGATCCGAACTCCATTGAGAAAACAAGCATTTTAGAAGTTGTTTGCGTGTTGTCTTGTGGACAGACCTGACAAAGCATCAGTTCAGATTTTTCACAATTTGGCATCATGATGTAGTTATTTCGGCATCCTTTTGATACGTTTATTGCAATTAAATCACAGCAAAATCTGTTTACTTTGGGTTCAAACCGCTGTAGTAAGTCATATTTATTGATTTATTGAAGGCGGTGAAATTCACCGAGCTGTGTGTGCCTCCAGATGATGTTATGAACCCAAACACTAGGGCGTTTAGTTTATCGAGACTTCCACAACAGGTACAGGGCAGCAATATTAGTTATTTCGGTAATGGTAACGAAAAGAAATAAACGTTGTTGGCACTCCGTTTTTTTTCCTGAAGAGGAGGGGCGAAACGGTTGTTAATAGTTGTGTTTTTATTTGTGGGAGTAACGCAAATAAACACAAAAGATCCCGTGGTCAAACTCGAGCGAGTAAAGCAAGGCGAATATTCGCTTCGCTTTTGGTGGGAACACACCATTAGTACAGCCTCACAGAGCTGCTGCATGGCTGTAGACTATTAAACAATAACTACAAAGTCATCAGACATTCTTTGGTATTTATTTACATTATTCTGTTTGGTAAGCCCTCTGAAACTAAACTACATCAAAGAAATCTCATTCTTTTTAAATATTCAGGCCGTGTGTCAACAGAGATTTTTCAGTCGCTAACTTCTTGAAAGTAGCCACCTGAGAAGGTTTTGAAACTCTGTGTACTCTGGGGATTTTTTGGGCCTAACATTGTTCAACTGAGAGCTAGAGATGGCTCAGTCAGGTTGGGCTAATTAAGGCTATTAATAAATAAATTAGATATCTCAACTCAAAATGTGCTTTACCAAATGGTTAAAAAACATTAAAAGGTTAATGGCAGATTTCCACATCTAATTATTTCTCTTTGTGCTTCTTTACTGAGATGTGGTTATATTACAGTGATTAATAATTCAAACAGATCTCAAATGCAAAGTTTAGACTTATACACAAAATACAAAATGATCAAATTCTTGCTTGAACCTTACATGCCAACAGGGAGTGGGTGTTACTCAAATCTGGTGGAGCTTCACTTTAAAAATATAAACTATAATTTCTTAGCCCTTAAACAGATTTCCATGAATTTAGGTTTTGCTTTGCTGTTTTACAATCATGTGCATGCGTGCGTGCGTGTATGTGTGTGTGCGTGACCACGCGGGGGAGGTGGTCCAGTTGAGACTCCCATGAGATGATGTGATGAAAGAGAGAGAAACTTAGAGGTTAAAAACACTGACAAAGCCGGCACACACACACACACACACACACACACACACATCATCATCATCATCATCATCAGTAGAAAGAGACAGGTGAGTGGGAAATGAGAAGATAAATGTGGTAAATGGATTAAACAACTACAAAATGGGGGGGGGGGGGGGTAGAGAGAGAGATAACCAAAGACAAATAATTGATTTTTCAATAACTGAAGAGTGAAAAAATGACAGCTAAATAAGAAACAAAGAAAGAAAACTATTAGCCAATTACAGCATCGACATCAAATCACGAGGGGAGCTTTTAATATGAAATCATTTTTTTGCTTTTGACTTTTCAACCACATTATGACTTTTTCAGTTCAGTTCCAGTCAACCTACTCACATGGAACGGTTTTATTCATATGTGAATACAGTTTATATAATAATTGTTTGGCATCTAGGCTCTGGCCTTGTCAGTTCCTGGATGCATACACTTAAGCATGCACATATAGGATGCACAACAGCACAGCACATCAGCAGGCCCACACTGCCCACATTTCACCTGAATGTCTAAAGCTATAGCCCTGACAGTCTCACATATACAGGATAACGCTAGAATTGTGGGTCATAGAGATCCAACTATGACTTCTTCCTTGTCCATTGTGACAGCTAGGACAGAAGAGGACATGTCTGAAAAGAAGGTGAGGGTGGAAGTTGGAAAAATATGCACCTTTCTTTTGCATCTATGCGGTTTCAAAGTAGCCAAATCAACTGTGGCATCCAATCACTATCCACTTTCAAGTAAAGGGGTGGGTTTGTCCCATAAAAGACTTGCTCCTTTATTTCAATTCAATTCAGTTTTATTTATATAGCGCCATATCATAACAAAGTTATCTCAGGGCACTTTTTCGAATAGAGCAGGTCTAGACCGACTCTTTATATTTACAGAGACCCAACAGTTCCCACCATGAGCAGCACCAGGAGACAGTGGCAAGGAAAAACTCCCTTTAACAGGTAGAAACCTCGAACAGAACCAGGCTCAAGGTGGGCGGTCATCTGCCTCGACCGGTTGGGTTGAAGGGGGAGGGGGGGAGCAGGAGAGAGAGAGCAGGAGGAAAGAGAACATACAGCAGCACAGTACAGTTCCACATAGGGATGTAAGGCAATAGATATGGTAATGGCATTGATGTTAACACCAACAGAAACAACACCAAGAGCAACACCACAACAGCAACACTAATAACAAGAGCAACAACAGCAATAGCAGCAGCGGGTGCAGAGCAGGAGCACGGGGGCAGCAGGCGGCAGCAACCACAGACCCAGACTCTACAGCTCCGGAGGCAGAAATACCTGCAGAAAGCAACAGAAGGGGAGAGAGAGAGAGAGAGAGAGAGAGGAGAGAAAGCACACAACCACAGGAAGAAGTTGAATTAGTAACAAGCATTGATGGGATATGAGGACGTACAGATGGAGAGGAAGAGAAGGAGGAGGAGAGAGGAGCTCAGTGCATGGGAAGTCTCCTGGCAGTCTAGGCCTATAGCAGCATAACTAAGGGGGGGCTCAGGGGTCACCTGTGTCAGCCCTACTATAAGCTTTATCAAAGAGGAAAGTCTTAAGCCTACTCTTAAATGTGAGGAGGTTGTCCGCCTCCCGTACACAAACTGGGATCTGGTTCCACAGGAGAGAGCTTGATAGCTGAAGGCTCTGGCTCCCATTCTACTTTTAGAGACTCTAGGAACCACAAGGAACCTTGCATTCTGGGAGCGCAGTGCTCTAGTGGGGTAATAGGGTACTATGAGCTCTTTAAGATATGATGGTGCCTGACCATTTAGGGCTTTGAAGGTGAGGAGAAGGATTTTAAATTCTATTCTAGATTTTACAGGGAGCCAGTGTAGAGAAGCCAATATTGGAGATATGTTCTCTTTTTCTGGTTCTTGTCAGTAAACGTGCCGCAGCATTCTGAATCAGCTGGAGAGTCTTAAGGGATTTATTGGGGCAGCCTGATAATAGAGTTGCAGTAGTCCAGCCTAGACGTAACAAATGCAAGGACTAGTTTTTCTGCATCTTTTTGAGATAGGATGTGCCTGATTTTTGCAATGTTACGTAAATGAAAAAAGGCAGTTCTTGAAGTTTGTTTTATGTGGGAGTTAAAGAACATATCCTGATCAAAGATAACTCCAAGATTCCTTACGGTTTTCCAAGATTCCTTACGGTTTTCCTCACTCAAGGTTCCTTTGGGAAGCCTCGTTGCTCCTCTGAGCAGAAATAAGCATCAAAATGAGACAGTTGACACATCTGTTATGATGATGGACCTGATTGATTTCCGGGTCACTCGAGGAGTGAGGAGACATGAATAAAGGCTAGGGTTAGGGTTCAGCAGCATTTTATTGAATGTGAATCCTTTCTAATCCCTTTTAAAAGATAATGAGTTTCATCTTTCAATATTTAGCTAGAGTTAAAAATAACCAAAACTCAAAGATCTTTAATCACGTTTTGTTGGCTGAGAATGCAGAAAAACTGCACTTTTTAGTGGTAGCAAAATTAATGTTCACAACTTGTAGCTCCATCCTGAAAATGAGATGAGCCAAAGAAGATAGGAATTGTTGATTAATATGTATCTGACACACTGAGTCTACAGCTGTAGCCTACTGACCTTATCAGGTGTAAAAGTCATAGAGTGATGTTTCTTTTCCTCACAAACAATCTCTGGCAGGGTACAGGCACCACTTGCTGACAGCTCATTAACCAGACAACAGCCAGGGCCTGTACCAAGTGAGACCAGTGTGTTATCCAGCATTCCCTGGGTTTAACTCACGTTTTCTGGTATCACAACACTAGCTCACTTTTTATCAGGGTAGATCACCATGGTAACTTATGACCACTGACCAATCAGATCACTGAGAAAATTTGAGTCATCATTCCCACAGGATCCTGACAGTGAGTTTACAATAAAATGACATGTAATAAAGAGCAATAGATATTTTTTATAGATCAGTAAACTCACTTATGTCTACCATGATAAGTATGTCAACCATGTGTCCACTCTGGGTTTAAATCTGGACTTCTAACTAACAGAGAAATAATTTACCACACTCCATTCATATCACGCACTCTGTTGCGTACACTGTTAGCTCAGTAAATTATAAACGTGTCAGCCAGATAGACCTTATCAGGCATTCTTTTCTTTACTTCAGGTCTGTCTATCTGTCTATCTGTACTTTTCATCTCTGCTTTGATAGCAGTCTACAGCTTCTTATTACAGTTCTCCACTGACGGTGGTGTGGACAGGGCCAATGAACTCAATCTGTTTTTCAACAGATTTGATACAGTGGCCTCTGCCCTGCCCCCACCTGACTCTTCTGTTATCTGCCATGCAGCACCCTCACCTCCACTACCCCCTCCTCCCCCTCCTTGCTGCTCCCCACCCTCTGGTGAGGGTCCTACTCCTCCCCCCACTGGCTCCCCCACCAGCTGCCCTCTGCAGCACGATGGCTCCACTCCTCCCCCATTGGAAACTTCCACGATGAGCTTCACAGCTGACCAGGTGAACAGACAGCTGAGGAGACTTCACTCAGGAAAGGCTGCAGGCCCTGATGGTGTCAGCCCCGGGGTGCTCAAGGCCTGCGCCCTCCAGCTTGGTGGAGTACTTCAGAAGGTCTTCAATATGAGCCTGAATCTTCAAAGGGTCCCTGTGATGTGGAAGACATCCTGCCTCGTTCCTGTGCCTAAGACACCACGTCCCAGTGGATCGAAGGACTACAGACCGGTGGCTCTGACCTCCCACATCATGAAGACCCTGGAGAGACTGGTCCTGGAACAGCTCTGGCCCATGGTCAATTCACACTTGGACCCCTTACAGTTCGCTTACCAGCCCCGACTTGGAGTAGAGGACGCCATCATCTACCTGCTTAACCGCGTCTATGCTCACCTGGACAAACCAGCGAGCACTGTGAGGGTCATGTTCTTTGACTTCTCCAGTGCATTCGACACCATCAGGCCGGCTCTACTGGGTGAGAAGCTGACAGCAATGCAGGTAGATGCCCCACTGGTGTCCTGGATCGTTGACTACCTGACTGGAAGACCACAGTACGTGCGCCTGCAGCACTGTGTGTCGGACAGGGTGGTCAGCAACACCGGGGCCCCACAAGGGACAGTCCTCTCTCCCTTCCTCTTCACCATTTACACCACTGATTTCAACTACCAGACAGAGTCCTGCCATCTTCAGAAGTTTTCTGATGACTCTGCTGTGGTTGGATGTATCAGTAACGGTGACGAGGCTGAGTACAGGACAGTGTTGAGAAACTTTGTCACATGGTGCAAGGATAATTACCTGAAACTAAATGTGACAAAGTGTCATGGTCCACAAAGGACTCTTGTCTGGACTCTGTGTGTTTTTGTCTTGTTTCCTGTTCTTATTTTGAAATCCCTGGTCTTGTGTTTGTGTGTGCCCTTTACTTCCTGTCATTGTCTGTCTGTTTTTCCCGCCAGTTTGGATTAGGTTCACCTGTGTCTCGTTACGCACCTGTGTCTGTTTCCCTCATTGTCTCTTCCCCTACATATACCAGTCCTCTCCCTTTGTTCCTTGTCGCGTCATTGATGTTGCTGATGTTGCTAGGTCTACCAGTCTCCTCTGTTCCTGCGTTTCTCAGTGTTTTCCCTGCGTGTGCTTTCTGGAGTTTGAGTTCTAAAATAAATCACCTTTGCTGCATCCAACCTGCCGTTGTCTGCATTTGGGTCCTCTCCCTGCTGCCAGGATGTCTTCACGTAACAGAATGACGCGAACAAATTTGGACCCAGCGGACAGTCACCCTCGCCTGCGGGATTACCGGGCTCCATTAACCCCCGCGGAGTCCTTCTGCAGATTCCTGGGGATAGAGCCTCCGGTGAGGGAACAGTCTCCCTCTCCCGGTACCCGGCTGGCCATTTTCCCGGGGATCCGCGGAGGTCGTGGAGGAGGTGGTTGTCGGGGCTCCCGACGCCGTCCGCGATCTCGGCAGCTCCGCTGCCAGCTCAGGCGTTCCACCCCGATTCACCGCTACTAGCCGCTTACCGTCTGGTCCTGGAGTCCCGGGCAGCGGTTCAAGCGGCTTATGATCATGATTCTCGGTTGGTGGCCCAGCCGACACCTGCTTTCCAGTCGGCGGTCCGGCCAGCTTCTGCTCATGACTCTCAGTTGGCGGTCCGGCCGACATCTGCTCTTCAGTCGGCGGTCCGGCCAGCTTCTGCTCATGATTCCCGGTTGGCAAACTGGCCGACACCTGCTCTCCAGTCGGCGGTCCGGCCAGCTTCTACTCCTGTTCTCAAGTTGGCGGTCCAGCCAACACCGGATCCAGTCTCTGAATCGGCAGACCAGCCAACGCCGGATCCCGTTCCGGAGTTGGTGGACCGGCCGACTCCTGCCCCACGGACCCGGTGGGCTAACCGGCCGATGTCAGCTCCTGTTTTCCAGTCGGCGGTTCAGTCCACGTCGGATCCAGTTCCGGAGTCGGTGGTCCGGCCGATCCCCGCTCCACGGACCCGATTGGTTAACCGGCCGATGTCAGCTCCTGTTTTCCAGTCGGCGGTTCAGTCCCCGTCGGATCCAGTTCCAGAGTCGGTGGTCTGGCCGATCCCCGCTCCACGGACCCAATTGGCTAACCGGCCGACGTCAGCTCCTGTTTTCCAGTCGGCGGTTCAGTCCACGTCGGATCCAGTTCCGGAGTCGGTGGTCCGGCCGATCCCCGCTCCACGGACCCGGTGGGCTAACCGGTCGACATCAGTTCCTGTCCCAGAGCCGGTCCAGGTCCAGCTGCAGCCGCAGCCTCCAGAGCCGGTCCAAGCCCAGCTGCAGCCGCAGCCTCCAGAGCCGGTCCAAGCCCAGCTGCAGCCGCAGCTTCTAGAGCCTCCGGTCCATGTCCAGCTGCAGCCTCCAGAGCCAGTCCAAGTCCAGCTGCCCCCGTCTTCAGTGTCTGTCCAGTGGTCCCCGCATCAGTTTCCTGTGCCCGCCGAGCAGCTGTCGCCTCTGCCTCAGCTTCCAGTGCCAGTTCAGCTGTCGCCTCTGCCTCAGCTTCCAGTGCCAGTTCAGCTGTCGCCTCTGCCTCAGCTTCCAGTGCCAGTTCAGCTGTCGCCTCTGCCTCAGCTTCCAGTGCCCGTCCAGCTGCCGCAGCAGCCTCCAGTGCCCGCCGAGCAGCCTCCAGCGCCGCCTCCAGCTCCAGTGCCCGCCCGGCTGCCGTCGCAGCCTCCTGCTCCGGAACCCGTCCGGCTGCCGTCGCAGTCTCCTGCTCCGGAACCCGTCCGGCTGCCGTCGCAGTCTCCTGCTCCGGAACCCGTCCGGCTGCCGTCGCAGTCTCCTGCTCCGGAACCCGTCTGGCAGTCTCAGCAGCCTCCGGCGCCCCAGCAGCCTAGCTGTCAGTCTCAGCTACAGCTTCTAGTGACTGATCTTGCCCAGCCGCAGCCCCTGCGGCCTCTCGAGTCTGTTCTCGCTCTGCCGCAGCCCCTGCGGTCTCCCGAGTCTGTTCTCGCTCAGCCGCAGCCTCTGCAGCCTCCAGAGCCTGCTCTTGCCCAGCTGCAGTCTCCAGAGCTTGCTCTCGCCCAGGGCCGGCCTCTTGCCCGGCCTCCAGAGCGGCTCCTTCCTAGTCGTCTACGGCCTCCTGCCCGGCCTCCAGAGGGGCGCCTCCTTCGTCGCCGCCGGCATCCTGTCCGGCCTCCAGAGCACCTCCTTCGTCGCCGCCGGCATCCTGTCCGGCCTCCAGAGCGGACCCTCGTGTCCGGTTGCCCTCCAGGCCGTCCGCCTGAGGGGTCCTGTCAGGTCTCTGCCCTGCCTCCAGGCCGTCCGCCTGAAGGGTCCTGTCTGGTCTCTGCCCTGCCTCCAGGCCGTCCGCCTGAAGGGTCCTGTCTGGTCTCTGCCCTGCCTCCAGGCCGTCCGCCTGAGGGGTCCTGGTTGGCATTTGCCCGTCCTCCTGGCCGCCATCCCGAGCGGCTCTCCACGGCTGGTCGTTCCCCAGGCCGTCCGCCTGAGGAGTTTTGTCTGGCCCTAGGTCTAGTTTTTCTCACCTGTGTCGTTACACACCTGTGTCTGTTTCCCTCATTGTCTCTTCCCCTACATATACCAGTCCTCTCCCTTTATTCCTTGTCACGTCATTGATGTTGCTGATGTTGTTAGGTCTACCAGTCTCCTCTGTTCCTGCGTTTCTCAGTGTTTTCCCTGCGTGTGCTTTCTGGAGTTTGAGTTCTAAAATAAATCACCTTTGCTGCATCCAACCTGCCGTTGTCTGCATTTGGGTCCTCTCCCTGCTGCCAGGATGTCTTCACGTAACACAAAGACAAAGGAACTGGTTGTGGACCTGAGGAGGAAAAAGACTCCGGTGACCCCCCTTTCCATCCAAGGGGTCAGTGTGGACATTGTGGAGGCCTACAAGTACCTGGGAGTGCACATTGACAATAAACTGGACTGGTCTACAAACACTGAAGCCCTGTACAAGAAGGGACAAAGCCGCCTCTATTTTCTGAGAAGGCTGAGGTCCTTCAACATCTGCAGGACGATGCTGAGGATGTTTTATGAGTCTGTGGTGGCTAGCGCTCTCCTGTTTGCTGTCGTTTGCTGGGGCAGCAGGCTGAGAGTGGCGGATTCCAACAGACTCAACAAACTGATCAGAAAGGCCAGTGATGTTGTTGGGGTGGAGCTGGACTCTCTGACAGTGGTGTCAGAGAGTCCAGTGACAGACTGATTCCACCAAGATGGAATCAGTCACAGGAAGTCATTCCTGCCTGTGGCGATCAAACTTTATAACTCCTCCCTCAGAGTGTCAGACACCTGAGCAGAACTCATTTATGGACTCATGATGTGCAATAACGTATTCATAACTATGTGCAATAACGTATTCATAGTATTCATAACTATGTACAATAACTGCTTCATTACAATGTGCAATAACCTTCTCTTTATTATAGCAATTTTTTCTTATTTGTACTTATTGTATTTTACACTTATATTTTATGTCTATTTATATTTCATTTATTTATTTCCTTTCTACTAGTACTTCTCTATACATGTGAGCGACTGTAACCGCATAATTTCCCCTGAGGGGATCAATAAAGTATTCTGATTCTGATATATTGTATAGAATTCACTGTGCTGAATATCACTTGTTGCTACTGCAACCAAAGTTCTCCGCAGGTATCACTGTTTCATCTCATGTGATCTTAAGTGTCTAATAAGTTAGTCGTATGTAAATCCACAACACCTCAGTGGGATAGGTGCTGGATACAAAAAAATCTATGAAATTGCTATACAAGGAGTACCTGCACATGGAATCGCAGCTTCCTTCAGCATAGAAATGAAACAGCTTTATTTATGAATGTGCACTATAGGAGGACAATATATGGAAACTTAAATAATTATATAAATAAAGATTGTAACACTTTACTTAAGTCCCCCTATTTAGCATATAAGCAAACATGTAATCATAGAATATAACATAGTTGTTAGCAGATGTAAGGACTTTTTTAAGTGTTTATTAATGTGCAATATTTTTCAGCAATTATAACTGCTCCTATGAAGACATATTTTATATACTGTAAAACTGTGTTTTACTATATAGTCATTCATTATCTGTTTATACAGCAGCCTCAGCTTATGGGCGTCCACAGGAGGAGTTGTTAACAAATGCATTAATAAACACATAGATCGCCTTACAACTCCATTATATTCTGTGAAAAGAAGGTATTATTACGTGTTTATATACTGATTATAAATGATAGGGGCACTTAACGTAAAGTGTTACCATAAAGACAAACTAATAATGCAGGACCCACGTTATTTTAGTTAATTCTGTAATTTAATGGTGCTTTTCATAAACAAATGAGCAATTAATCAAATTACCACAAACCAAATACATACACTCCAGTTAATCCAGGTACGGTGATCTACCCGTAGTAGTTGTTAGGATATCTTGCTTTCAATTGCTTTGTTTTGAATCAAAGTGTTGGATAGAAAGATATAGCCAGAAAAATATCCCATCTCCTCGTTCTCCTCCTCCCCCTTTTTTTTAATTACATACATGTAAAGTCCACTCTTAAATGTCGCTGTAGATTTAGCAGCAGTACCTACAGTACAATAGAACATTTCTTAATTACAGTAAAATACCTTAGTTTATATTGCATTCTGGGTCATTTTGATTAAGCAGGAATATTTTACAGTATATTTAAGGCTTGCTGTAACCTTCCTGTAAGCTGGCTGTAATATGCCATGGCAATAATACAGAATTGCTGTAAATAGCACAAGTGCGGCACCTGATGTCACATCATACATCACACCCAACTCGTCAGTCACCACCATAGACTGTATATAAAGATGATGGCTACGACGCGTCTCCACTTCCTCCCATCGTAAAAAAATGAAGCCAAAATACCCCGGATACAGGAGCTGGCATCTTGCGATGGTGACGTCATTTGGAGCCAGAGTCTGCACAGTAGTGATCTGCGGTGGAGCCGGGGTATCAAGTTCCCACCTATACACCCGCCTGAACCAATCGCGAGCACACTCACAGTTGTCAATCATGACATGACACCCCATTTTTTAGCATCAAATAACTAATTAAAAACAAACACTTGCACACACATCAGCGTGATAAGATAAGAACTACCTAAAATGACAGAAACCAGTTGGTACTGACTTATCTTCAAACACAGGAACCTTAGAAACAACTGTAAAACCTGTACATTTAGACTGCTTTTCTCCCATCAACCTTAATCAACTAACTTCCATGATTTCTTCATCTAAGCCATCAACGTGTCTCTTAGACCCCGTCCCAACTAGGCTGCTTAAAGAAATTTTACCCTTAGTTAGCACTTATTTACTAGATATGATCAATCTGTCCTTCTTAAAAGGCTATGTGCCACAGTCCTTTTAAAGTAGCTGTAATTAAACCTCTTCTTAAAAAGCCCACTCTTAATCCAGGGGTTTTGTCAAATTATAGACCTATATCTAACCCTCCTTTTCTCTCTAAGGTCCTTGAGAAAGCAGTCGCCAATCAGTTGTGTGACTTTCTACACAACAACAAGCTGTTTGAGGATTTTCAGTCAGGATTTAGAGTGCATCATAGCACAGAGACAGCACTGGTGAAAGTTACAAATGACCTTCTAATTGCATCAGACAAAGGACTTGTCTCTGTGCTTGTCTTACTAGATCTTAGTGCTGCATTCGATACCATTGACCATCACATTCTATTACAGAGACTAGAACATTTTATTGGCATTAAAGGTACTGCACTAAGCTGGTTTAAATCCTATTTATCAGATCGATATCAGTTTGTACACGTTAATGATGAATCCTCTATGCACGCCAAAGTCAGTCACGGAGTTCCACAAGGTTCTGTGCTTGGACCAATTCTATTTACCTTGTATATGCTTCCTTTAGGCAATATTATTAGGAAGCACTCCATAAATTTTCATTGTTATGCAGATGATACCCAATTATATTTATCGATCAAGCCAGATGAAACCAATCAATTAGCTAAACTTCAAGCATGCCTTAAGGACATAGAAACCTGGATGACCTGCAATTTTCTGATGTTAAACTCAGGCAAAACCGAAGTTATTGTACTTGGCCCCGAACACCTTCGAAACACATTATCTAAAGATATAGTTTCTCTAGATGGCATTGCCCTGGCCTCCAGCGAAACCATAAGGAATCTTGGAGTTATCTTTGATCAGGATATGTCCTTTAACTCCCACATAAAACAAACTTCAAGAACTGCCTTTTTTCATTTACGTAACATTGCAAAAATCAGGCACATCCTATCTCAAAAAGATGCAGAAAAACTAGTCCATGCATTTGTTACGTCTAGGCTGGACTATTGCAACTCTCTACTATCAGGCTGCCCCAATAAGTCCCTTAAGACTCTCCAGCTGATTCAGAATGCTGCGGCACGTTTACTGACAAGAACCAGAAAAAGAGATCATATTTCTCCAATATTAGCTTCTCTACACTGGCTCCCTGTAAAATCCAGAATAGAATTTAAAATCCTTCTCCTCACCTTCAAAGCCCTAAATGGTCAGGCACCATCATATCTTAAAGAGCTCATAGTACCCTATTACCCCACTAGAGCACTGCGCTCCCAGAATGCAGGGTTCCTTGTGGTTCCTAGAGTCTCTAAAAGTAGAATGGGAGCCAGAGCCTTCAGCTATCAAGCTCCTCTCCTGTGGAGATAACCTTGTTATTAGTGTTGCTATTATGGTGTTGCTCTTAGTGTTGTTTCTGTTGGTGTTAACATCAATGCCATTGCCGTATCTGTTGCCTTGCATCCCTGTGTGGAACTGTATTGTGCTGCTGTATGTTCTCTTTCCTCCTGCTCTCTCTCTCCCGCTCACCCCCTCCCCCTTCAACCCAACTGGTCGAGGCAGATGACCGCCCACCTTGAGCCTGGTTCTGCTCAAGGTTTCTACCTGTTAAAAGGGAGTTTTTCCTTGCCACTGTCGCATAGTGCTTGCTCATGGTGGGAACTGTTGGGTCTCTGTAAAAATAAAGAGTCGGTCTAGACTTGCTCTATTCGAAAAAGTGCCCTGAGATAACTTTGTTATGTTATGGTGCTATATAAATAAAACTGAATTGAATTGAATTGAAAACCATCTTTGGGAAAAATGTATTTGATGTGTACTTTGACTTCAGTTTGGCCCATGTCCATTCCATTAACATGGAGGAGGCGGGGGTTTATGACCTATACTGCAGCCACCCACCAGGGGGCAATCGAGATGTTTTGGCTTCACTTTTGGGGAGCTGTCATGTCGTCCATTTGTATATACCAAGATATAAGGAAGAGCGCCAGGCTTTGAAGCCAATTTGACATAGTGGCCAAACTGTGTAATTACAATTTCCGGGTCCGTCACATGATGCACACTGGCCCCAAGAGACTTTTTCCCATAGACTTACATTGGGAAAGAGACGTCTGTAAATCAGCAGATTATTTTTTTTTTTAGGTACAACAATTAGCCAATACGAACACTTGAATAGCCCTTATTCTTTTTGTTCCGGCGCCGCTGTGAGTGGCAGCCTGTTGCAGCAGCTCCCGTTCGCGGTTTGACTTTTTTCAGTTTAATCGTGAAGTTCATTAGTTCTCTTTTTATTCTGTTTTTTAGCATTGTATTGTATCTTTTTTAGTACTTAGTGTTGCTGCTTTTTTGAGGTCTTTGGTGTTTTTGGACATGTTTTTTGGCCTTTATGGTAACAAGACCGCTGATTCCCTTAGAGACAGCGTCCTTAGTTACCGCCGGCAGTCATGGTGACTCCATTGTTTACATCAGGGATCAGCTGTTAGCTCTCCGTAACACAGCGGTGCTACCACCCGGGGAGAGACCTGATGTGCCCCGAGAGCTTAGGAGGAGGAGACGGGGAAGCCGTGCGGGGGCTCAGCGCCGCGCCAGGAGAAGACGTTACACACCTGTCCTCCCATCGATCATCATGGGAAATGTAAGATCTATCACCAATAAGATGGACGAGCTGGCGGCGCTGACCTGGCATCAGAGGGAATACCGGGAGTGTAGCATCATGCCATTGACGGAGACTTGGCTAACCGTGCTAACTCCGGATACGGACGTTTCGGTGATTGGCTTCCAACTACTTCGGGCGGACAGGACGATGGAGAGCGGTAAGAGGAAGGGAGGAGGGCTGGCAGTGCTTGTTAATGACAGATGGTGTAACCCTGGGCACATCACTGTTAAAGAGCAAACCTGCGACAAGAACATTGAACTGCTAGCTGTTAGCATGAGGCCATACTACCTACCTAGGGAATTCTCGCATGCCATCGTGATGGTAGCTTACATCCCCCCCTCTGCTAATGCTGATGCAGCCTGTGATGTCCTGCTCTCAGCAGTAAGCAGGCTGCAGACACAGCACCCAGATGCCCTCCTCGTCATCTCTGGTGATTTTAATCATGCCTCTCTGTCCTCCTCTCTACCCACATTCACTCAGTATGTTACATGCCATACCAGAGACAACAGAATACTGGACTTGTGTTATGCCAACACCAAGGATGCATACATCTCATTGAGTCCCCCCCCCTGGGCAGATCTGATCACAACCTTGTGCATCTCAGGCCTGTCTACAGACCTCTTGTGTGCAGGCTGCCTGCTGTCCCACGCACAGTGAAGAAGTGGTCTAACGGAGCAGAGGATGCTTTAAAGGACTGTTTTGACACTACTGTATGGGACATTTTTAGTGGGGAGGATATTGACAACCTTACAGACTGTCTGACGGACTACATAAACTTCTGTGTGGAAAACACCATCCCCACTAGGACTGTGCGTTGTTTCGCCAACAATAAACCCTGGATTACTCCTGATATTAAGGCTCTCCTCAAGGAAAAAAAGAGAGTTTTTGTATCGGGTAACAAGGAGGAGTTAAAGAGTGTCCAGCGAGAGATGAGGAGGAGGATCAGGGAGGGGAAAAACAGCTACAGGATGAAGTTAGAGAGTCAGCTGCAGCAAAATAACACCAGAGGAGTTTGGAGGGGCCTTAAAACTATCTCTGGCCATATGGACTCCAAGCCCCGGCCTGCGGGGGATCAGAAGTGGGCAAATGACCTAAACGTATTCTTTAACAGATTCGATCAGGCATCTACCCCTCCCCCTGCCCTGTCCCCTACAACCATCATTACCATCTACCCTCCCTGCCTGCAGCCCCCTCGCTCCCTCATCTCACCACTCACCAATCCACACAGCCCTCAGGTTACGGCCACTTCATACAGCTACACCATAGTCGGGGCTGGGCCCATCTCCCCATTTCACACCCGCAAACACCTCCCTTTCAGTCCCCCTACCCCCTATAAGCTCAACCGCACTGTTCCTCACAACATCTCAGGTGAGAAACGAACTGAGGAAGATGAGGGTAGGGAAGGCGGGGGGCCCAGACGGCATCAGCTCCAGACTTCTGAAATCCTGTGCGGACCAGCTGTGTGGGATTGTTGAGCATCTGTTCAACCTGAGTCTGAAGCTGGGGAAGGTGCCAAAACTGTGGAAAACATCGTGTCTGGTTCCTGTGCCAAAGACCCCTCACCCCAAGGACCTCAATGGCTACAGGCCAGTGGCATTGACCTCTCACCTGATGAAGACCCTGGAGAGACTGGTCCTTGTCCACTTGCGTCCGCTGGTGAGCCCATGTATGGACCCTCTGCAGTTTGCCTACCAACCCCGCATTGGGGTGGATGATGCTGTCATTTACCTACTTCACACATCCCTCTCTCACCTAGAAAAGGCTGGAAACACTGTGAGGATCATGTTTTTTGATTTCTCCAGTGCTTTTAACACCATCCAGCCCAGGATTCTGGGGGACAAGTTGGAGCACGCTGGGGTGGACCATCACCTGGCAGCATGGATCCTGGACTACCTCACAAACCGGCCACAGTATGTGAGGTTACAGGACTGTGTGTCTGACACACTTCTCTGCAGCACAGGGGCTCCACAGGGAACCATTCTGGCGCCTTTCCTGTTCACCTTCTACACAGCGGACTTCACCCATAACACTTCGAACTGTCACCTGCAGAAGTTCTCTGACGACTCTGCCATCGTCGGCCTCATCACCAACGGGGATGATAGGGAGTACAGAGAACTGACCCAGGGCTTTGTGGGTTGGTGTCAACAGAACCGCCTCCAGATCAATGCGGGTAAAACCAAAGAGCTCGTGGTGGACTTCGGCAGGCACAAACTCCCTCCACCTACACCAGTGAACATCCAGGGAACGGACATTGAAGATTGTGAGATCGTACAAGTATCTGGGTGTTCACTTGAACAACAAACTGGACTGGTCAGACAATACGGATGCTCTGTTCAAGAAGGGACAGAGCCGTCTCTTTTTGCTCAGGAGACTAAGGTCTTTTGGAGTGCAGGGGGCGCTCCTGAGGACCTTCTATGACTCTGTGGTGGCATCAGCCGTATTGTATGGGGTGGCATGTTGGGCCAGTGGCATCTCTTCCAGGGATAGGAAGAGACTGGACAGACTGATTAAGAAGGCCAGCTCTGTCCTTGGATGCCCTCTGGACCCAGTGGAGGTGGTGGGTGGCAGGAGAATGGTGGCCAAGCTATCATCACTACTGGAGAACACTTCCCACCCCCTACATGTCACTCTATCAGCACTGGGCAGCTCCTTCAGCGACCGGCTGCTCCACCCTCGGTGTCTGAGGGAGAGGTATCGTAGGTCCTTTCTGCCTGCTGCTGTCAGACTCTATAATCAGTACAACTCCCAGTAATCTACATTGACTGTCAATAAGCAGACTGTTCACTACTTTACTTCATCTGCTGCTGTGCATTATCTTAATACAGATTTTTTTATTCATGATGTTATTTACTTCATCTGTTGCTGTGTAATACTTTCATGTACATGTATATTATATATGTGCAATATTTTTATTTTTATCTTATCTATTGTTCATACTTACAAATGCACTCAGTCACACTATTATTATTACTGTCTTTACTGTGTACAGGACTATTTTCTATTTATTTTTATTGTATTTTATTTTATTTTATTATTGTATTTCTATATATGACACTTTTTCTGGCTGTTGTAACGCTGAAAATTTCCCAGCTGTGGGACAATTAAAGGCTTATCTTATCTTATCTTATCTTATTTTTAAATCATTATGTCCTAAAAGTTATCATGTACACTTTGCTCAGCCATTACATATACCTGGCCTACAGAAGCTTTGTAAGCTGGTGTTGGGGCTTTCTGGGCCGGAGAATCCGGGTGGTACTGCCCGCCTGCGTGGTGCTACGAATATGGACGGAGTTCCCTGATGCTCAAGGAAGGTACGTGGGTTTCAGACCTGTCCTTGATTGAACCTCAACACCTAGCTGGCTATCACTTCCTGCTTCTCTGGTCTGTCAAACTGGGCAGAGAGATCCTCTGGGATGGGGATCTTCAGCATCTCATCCACATATGGGGCAGGGTCCTGGAAAACCTTCTCAAAGATGAGGTCCAACAATTTATCCATGTAATCAGCAATACAAGAAAGAATTATGTATACTTTGTGAATTTTTCAAATAACCCAATAGCTCTGTTGCAGTGTTGCACATTTTCTTTCATTTGATTTTTATTATGTAGATTTTCATTATTTGGTTTTTTTATTATGAAGGTCATTTAAAGACAACTGTTACTTTGTTATTTATTTTTCGCTTGTTGTTTAAAGGTTAGGTAGGCAGTTTTCTTTTCTTACATCTGTACATTCTCCCTTCTTGGACTTTGGGAAATTGACTCTAAATCGCGGCTGACCAGCTGATGTTTTTGCTTGGGGACGCACAGCATTTTCTTGAAGTTCAGGGCTGCCAGGTAGAGTCTTGGGAGGAAATATAATACTTGATGGATGGAGAGCACATGTACACACACACACACACACACACACAGTACACATTTCCTTAGCTATTGACACAATGATGGTTTATTTACCTGCATAACATTCCAAGAAAAGGAAAGACGACATTCTTGGGTGCAAAACGTAGAATGACGCTGTGAAAAGCCTCCAGTGCCAAGGTCTGGTAGTGAGGGCTCAGCTTTTCCACGTCTTTCAGAACCCTCTTGATGGTCAACACCTTCTCTAATCTGTAAAATAACTTACATGTGTGTAAGAGATGGAAAATATTTTTCAGTGTTTAAATGTATATGTGTGTGTGTGTGTGTATATATATATATATATATATATATACTGTACACACACATTTCAAGTGCAAATTAAGTGACTGCTGTTAACCATTTGCTCTTGTCTCTTGAAGTGCGTTGTGGATGCAAACATAACAGGGTCTTCATGGGTGTGGATGTCTTGGACATGATTAAGGATGGAGGTCCACTTTGCCACTCTCTGGCCCTGATGTAGAAGAAGCTGCTGTCCAGTAGATGTAGTTGTTCATAGTGCGAAGCCACTTCTTCAGTTTATAACATTCCTTGTTCTTAGATATCTTCACCAGTTTCTTGGACAGTCCTAATAATATGAAAACTGTATTTCAGTCGTGCACAGATATGCATTATTGACTACAAAATTATAGTAATAATATTCTAAAAATCACATGACTTTGCTGTATTGCTAAATGTAGAAATTCAATTCCAAAATGGCATTCATTAAATGTTTGTTTTGATTATAAAATAAGGAAAACATGGAACACATCAATAATTATGATAATCATTGCTCTGATTATAAAAGAAAAAAAACCCAGATAAAGCATGGTTAACCACGTCAGGTTTTTAACCAAGCATAGCCAAGTTTAATTGATTATATATATCTTTTCACTCACCTGAATCAGCTGTAGATCAATAACAGAGTTATTACCTTTCCTATGTAATTTTATGATGTATTTATTTCCTAATAACCCCTTCACTAAACAAAAACCTTATTATAAAATGTAACACACTGTCGGAAAACGTACCTGGTGAGTCGACCCTCAAGTCACCACCTAGGATGACATTCTGCTGTTGACTAAGCTGCTCCAACATGCCATCCTGCGCTTTTGGATGACTGTACATCCGGGCATGCCTTCGAAAGGTGTTATACTGGAACATCTTCAACTGCATTGCCCTGAAGATCTGAGGTCAGAAAAAGAGACAGGATAAACACTTTACGGTTTTACACTATTCTCTTTTTTCAGTAATGCTTCTGGGGGGTATAGTCATTTCTCTCCAAGTTCGGTATAAAATTTAGCAACATGATATGCTATATTCAGTTATTCACTACATTTTTTTACCTTTTCAATTTGAAGAAAGAGGCACCAGTGGCATACACTGCAGCTGAAAATTGGAGGCTCCCGGCAGGAGTGCTTCTAATAATAGGCTGACTATTCCATTTTCTGGAGAACTGACAATGTGAGCACTGCTGTTCTACAGAGAGGAATTTGCCTAACCTTCTTGTCCTCACGTCAGAAACCCGCTGACACACAGGGCACACCTCAAACAGCTCTAGTAGTTAGTTTTCATAGACGATATACTGTATGTTGGTGTCTTATGGACAGAGCGGGAAGATTCCATTCTATAACAATGACAAAAAGTTGACAAAAAAATTGATTATTAAAATGTTTAGGTTAAACATTGAGTAACTCACGTCACGTCTGCTGACTCAGTCAAGAGTGTGACAGAGTCTGCAGGATCATACGTAGAATCCTGTAGATCTTCAAAGTCTATAGATGAGCCGCCGAGGGTTCTCCTCTTCCTCCTCTAGTTCCAAGCGAGGCCTCTTACATGGTCTCTTTATTGATGTTGATGTTAGGAATGGCTGTGAAGCTGTGAAGGCAACAGTTGAGGTGCCAACACCGACATCAGTGCAGGACACCGTTTTCTGTGTACCTTTGATACATAAAAACAGACATTCCATATCCTATTAGTCACGCCAAATTCGAAAATAAGAAGCAATTACAACTTATAAAAACTACAGAAACATAAAGACTGACATCACATAATAAAGTAACTGTAGGTCAACAAACCTATACTTCTGAAGTGAGGCTGGAGAGTTTTGATAGAAAGCTGTATACTAACTGTGCATCTCTCTGGCTCATCCATCTGGCAGGCCACATGATGTACCACAGCTGATTGTCCAGATGCAGATGTGCTTGCCTAAACACCAAGAGCAGTAATATTTAATGCATGCGTTTTTTTACAATGTCACAAAAAGCAATACAACACTGCATACATAAAAGCAGATATAACTCAAATTACTAGGGCATTTATCTGACATATCACAATGCCTATGCCTACAACATGGAGTAAAAGAAAATAAATCTCTCATAAGCATCTGAAGAAAGTTATCCCAATTTTTCTTTTTTTACAGTTTTGTTATTGGGCCAGTACAAGCTTTACACGGTTGGTACAGTCAGATGTTGCTCATAAGTTTAATATAAGTAATAATCATAGATACTCACACATCCATAACCATGACCTAGAGCAGTGGTTCTCAACCTTTTTTGGGCCAGCGCCCCCCTAACCATTATCCAGGTCCTTTACCGCCCCCCATCAAATAAAATGTATATATTGATGTTATATTAATGTTGATTATTTTTCTGTGTTATATCATTAAAAAAGCATGTCAATGAATGCCAAATAATAATGATTAGTATTATGATTATTATTTATTATATTTATACTACATTTAGTTCTTTATTTATTATTATTATTCTGTGTTATATCTTTATAAAAGAATGTCACTGAATGCCAAATAACAGGTTTGATTTTAACTGGACAGTTGGAATATCATCATCATTAGTTTCCCAGGGAGCAAAAAAGCCATATGAATAGAAATTATATTGTTAAACAAATGCAACGGTTAGAAATTTGACATTCAAACTTTAATTAGGTTAGATAACAGCCAATCAGAAATGCCAAACAAGAGCATTCTTATTAATTGTTCCAACAAGAAAACAAGAGCAGCTTACTGAGCAAAAAGTCTGAGGCTACTGGAAAAAAACACAAGGATTTATCTGAACTTTCAAAGGAAATTAGCACTGCAGGTTGCAGAGAAGCGATTGTGGTATTTGGACTGCATGTGGAGGACCTGGCTGAATCCCTGCTCAACTATATGTTGTTGGGAAAGCAAGAAGCAGCAGCCTAGTCTTCTCCCAGAGAGCCGGGTAACGCTGGGCATATTTGACCCACATGCTGCCCCAGCCAGAGGTGCGGAAAGTAGCCTAGGCCTCGTTGTCACACAGGATGTCGACAAGATGCACCTGGATAGCGGGCTCGCATTCAGTCAGGTCCGCCTAAAAGGGCTGCATCACCCATCCATGTCGGCCTTAACCATCCTCAGGTGGTCGGTGTACATGAGGAGGCGGTAATCGGTAAGAGCCTCAGACACCTGCAATGAGTGTAACCACCAGATTTTTTGACTATTCAATATTTAACTGGTTATTTTATTGCTAATTGGTCTACTAATAAATGTGTCTTTATATTTATAATGCACATACGTCACTTATATCCAACATGTGACTTTTTGGAATTAAATAGGGCATATTTCGTGCTATTCCAGGCAAATTAAACCTGGTAAATGTCCCATGTTTTGGGATCTCACATTTCCTTTTATTCACAGACTTATTAAAGATGTTTAATGAAGACTTAAATTTCACGACTAGACGAAACTGTTTTAGCTGCAGAGAAAAGTTGCAGCGGTAAACTCCGCCGTCTCAGCTGGAATCAAACCGGCTGATGGTGTTGCTGTGACTCAGCTTGGCAGGTGGCAGGTGTCTGGTTTTAATATGGTTTAAAAAATTTTTATGTTTATGATGATTGTATAGTTTGTGTTAATATGCTTTGGCAACGTTGTCTTGTATGCAGTCATGCCAATAAAGTCACGTGAATTGAATCATGTTATAGTGTGTGTCTGGATGCTAGACGCTAAGTTGCTTTCACGGGAAGTCCGACAGCGGATTATCCCTCTTGTAAATTTGTAACCATGGCATTCACGGTGTAGAAATGAATGCTTTCAATAGGAAGAAACTCTTAATTTCCTTCACGGGGAAGACCAAGGAAGAGAGCGTCCATTTTCCTGAGCTGACACAGTAAACAGCATGTTGGTGAAATTTTATAGATGATTCTCTGACGTCCCTTTCCGGTGAAGGCAGCATGGAGCTGCACGACAGAAAGCTGACAGAAACACTGAAGTAAAGAGTCGCATTGTGTAAACTGGCAGGTTTTAGAGTGTTGCAGACCATATTTATTTGAAAGCAGTTGCAAGTTTCAACTCCTCTCATTGTGAATCTTTGGGGTAAACTCAAACGCCCCCCAAGAACACCTCACCGCCCCCCTTTCAAAAATTTTGCTCCCAGCGCCCTCCGACATTCTCTGAACGCACCCTGGGGGGCAGTACCGCCCCTGTTGAGAACCACTAACCTTGAGCTTTACTAATAAGCAAGAAAGTTTGGCGAAGCAAGAAAAACAGTATAATGGCTGAGCTGCATCAGAGTTTGCATCACAAGAGTTGCTACTTGCTAATCTTTCTGGTGTTGTGCAGAGTTGTGCCTGCCTGCCGCCGAGAATTGCATGCACCTCGTGGGAGAACACATTGTAATGTTTACTACGGGAAAGTAATGTTTAAAAATGATATAACATTCTTTGTGGGGTTCATCAATGATGATAAATGATTCAAAGTCTATAGAGTCTGAACGTTTAGAGTGTCTGAGAAGGAGGTAGATTATTTGGCAGAACAGAATGTGTACCTGCCGTTTTACAAATAACAGATGGGCGTATATTACATTTTCCCCTAGCACGACATGCTAACGTCACTAACCCCTGATTACCTGAGTGGAACACAACTGTAACTTTGACTTGACTTCAACCTAGTTTTAACCTAATCACTATTGAGTCTTAATCTCTAATTAAACTAACTTTAACCTCAAATCTACACATAATTCTACTCCCAAGAACAAAACAAAACAAATGCTAAAGGAGAATCTTAAAAATGTTAGTGTTTTCACTCCTTTATTGAAACATTTAACTCCATTCAGCCACTGGTAGCAGTATTATCTATGACTAAGTGGTGTGGGTGTGCACTAAAGGGAGTATACTTTGTCTGTTTACCAGAAAATTGACTGTTACAGTGAAAATGATACAGCTGAACTCAGTGAAACACTAGAAACTACCAAATGACTGGAGTGTTGAAAGTAATCTGGAATCTAGAGACAGCTGAGGTCCTCACAGTAAGAGTTAGTGGTGGTTTCCCGTAGTGGAAAGATGATACAGAGGACAGAGGAATCTCCTCTTTTCAATAATTCTTACACACACAGGGTCTGAGACAGAATAAGAGCCATGTGTAACTACAGTAGCATCAGCAGTAGATTTTAATAGGTTTCTATAGTTGCTTCTGTAGCTATAGAAAACTGTATTTTGGTGAGTACAGTAAATATGTCTTTGAAATGATCCACCCAGCTAGGCTCCCTTCTGTATTTTGAGGTCAGTCAATTGTCTGCTGTCTCCCTTTAAATATTAATTAAACTAAAGCTGACGACTCCTCCCTTATTGCTGCTAAATTCACTCCAAGACCTTGTGTTCCACCGATAGACAGGCATTTATCTTTGATCAGGATATGTCCTTTAACTCCCACATAAAACAAACTTCAAGAACTGCCTTTTTTCATTTACGTAACATTGCAAAAATCAGGCACATCCTATCTCAAAAAGATGCAGGAAAACTAGTCCATGCATTTGTTACGTCTAGGCTGGACTATTGCAACTCTCTATTATCAGGCTGCCCCAATAAATCCCTTAAGACTCTCCAGCTGATTCAGAATGCTGCGGCATGTTTACTGACAAGAACCAGAAAAAGAGAACATATTTCTCCAATATTAGCTTCTCTACACTGGCTCCCTGTAAAATCCAGAATAGAATTTCAAATCCTTCTCCTCACCTTCAAAGCCCTAAATGGTCAGGCACCATCATATCTTAAAGAGCTCATTGTACCCTATTACCCCACTAGAGCACTGCGCTCCCAGAATGCAGGGTTCCTTGTGGTTCCTAGAGTCTCTAAAAGTAGAATGGGAGCCAGAGCCTTCAGCTATCAAGCTCCTCTACTGTGGAACCAGATCCCAGTTTGTGTACGGGAGGCGGACAACCTCCTCACATTTAAGAGTAGGCTTAAGACTTTCCTCTTTGATAAAGCTTATAGTAGGGCTGACTCAGGTGACCCCTGAGCCCCCCTTAGTTATGCTGCTATAGGCCTAGACTGCCGGGGGACTTCCTATGATGCACTGAGCTCCTTCTCCTCCTCCTCCTCTCCATCTGTACGCCCTCATATCCCATCAATGCTTGTTATTAATTCAACTTCTTCCCGTAGTTGTGTGCTCTTCTCTCTCTCTCTCTCTCTCTCTCTCCTTCTGTTGCTTTCTGCAGGTATTTCTGCCTCCGGAGCTGTAGAGTCTGGGTCTGTGGTTGCTGCCGCCTGCTGCCCCCGTGCTCCTGCTCTGCACCCGCTGATGCTATTGCTGTTGTTGCTCTTGTTATTAGTATTGCTATTATAGTGTTGCTCTTAGTGTTGTTTCTGTTGGTGTTAATATCAATGCCATTACCATATCTATTGCCTTACATCCCTATGTGGAACTGTATTGTGCTGCTGTATGTTCTCTTTCCTCCTGCTCTCTCTCCTGCCCCCCCCTCCCCCTTCAACCCAACCGGTCGAGGCAGATGACCGCCCACCTTGAGCCTGGTTCTGCTCAAGGTTTCTACCTGTTAAAAGGGAGTTTTTCCTTGCCACTGTCGCATAGTGCTTGCTCATGGTGGGAACTGTTGGGTCTCTGTAAATATAAAGAGTCTGTCTAGACTTGCTCTATTCGAAAAAGTGCCCTGAGATAACTTTGTTATGATATGGCGCTATATAAATAAAGCTGAATTGAATTGAATTGAATTTACCGTGCAACTAAAGGGTTACAGAGAACAGTGTGTATGTGTGTGTGTGGATGTATCTGTGAATGACAAACTCCCAACTCTACACAGTTAGGATCACAAGTTCAGTTAACACCCAGTGTGGATTTGGTGTGTGTGACATTTGGGGACTAGTTTCATGCTTGACAGTGTGGCAAGATTCGTTACTAAAAATTAAGTAAAGATATGATCCAAGCACCACCCAATTATAATTGAAATTCAAGTCTTTACTTAGAATCAAAGCAAAGATCCACATTCAGTCAGCCAATCAGGGAGGCTCACTTGCAGCCAATTATACACAGAGCCACCAGGTTCACCAGAAAGAGAGGGAGAGAGAATCCAATATTTGTGTATTATCTTACATAATACACAAATATACAAACACAATTTCAATATACACCCCTAGGTTTGTAACAGTAATCTTTACTCATTACAAGTGTAACTGCGTCAGTAAGCAGTCTTAGAGGAAGCCTCCAACAGGGTCTGTTCACTGTGATAATGGCAGCACTCTCTGGCACATTACAGCAGAGGTTTTCAAACTATAAGGTGCCTACCAAGATTAACGCAGTACAATTGTAGGCTGGGTGCGGAGGGAATGACATGAGGCAAGGAGATTACATGAGGTAAAAAGGGGGACAGGTACATGCTGCTGATTTAGCCCACTTACCAACAGTCAGCAGTTGCAGCACAGCTCAAAGAGGTAGTAGCAAAATGAAGCAAAGAGAATTGCAGCCTGGAACTAAAGGAGCTAAAGCAAAACATTGGAAATATGATGATGTTGTACCTCGAGCTGAGTTTCCTGCAGAGCGTCACTTGAGTGGCTCAAGTTTCTCAATTGTGTCAGGGGGTCAACGGTGTCAGACTTTGAAAGCAACAAGAAAAACTCGGCTCCAGCAACATTAACATCATACAGAAATCACACTGAGTTGTTGTAGCGTTTATCTGATTCCTGATCAGTGCAACCACTGAAAGATCTGTGTGGGTGAGTGAGTGGCAGGAATGAGAGTCCGTGAAGACAGTAACATTTTTGTCTCGCCCGTGGTTTATTAATACACTTCACCCATTGTGTTGGTTTATGGATAGTTGTTAGCTATAGCTAACACTAGCTAAACCGTTGTTGTTGTAACTAAACTGCTAAAGTACAGAAGTTATTCTTCTTCTGCTGTTTTGGGCAGTTACTGCTACCACCTCCCTCTGGACTGGAGGAGGGCCGCCCTGATTTGCATGTAGCTGGGAAAACAAAGACAGATTGTCATCAGATTTGTGATCTGGCCAACAGAGACATATAAGTGTAAATGAAAGTTTCTTGAAAGTCCAACTGAAATCACATTTAGTCATCCCCTTTTGTAGTCAAAAATAATATCACCATGTTTTGTTAATAGTTTTGTACTATCAAAAGGAAGAAAAAAGGTCTTTGGAGAAAGTTTGAGGGATTTGTCTATCATATGTTACTTTTCTCCTCCTATCCCATGCTTTAGAGAGATATTCGGAAAATGCAAAAACATGATCAAAAAGTTATTCAATTAAAGCTCCATTCCCCATACCTATCAAATTTAATCAGGAACTTTTTAAAACAATATTTGCCGTAAATCATGATATAATGGACAGTATAAAATGAAATGTTCTCCACCTCATTTAGCTCACAATATTCAGTCTTCAATCACACCTCTATATCTTCCAGATTCAATATAACATATTTTTCATATTTGTAATCTTTCTTAAATAAACAATAGGTTCTCAGTTTTGGCTTTTGCCAGATTTCTTCTGCCCATGATTGTGTGCATTTAGCCCGGACTTGGTGTTTAAACTCCTTCACTTCCACATTTGCTTTATAAAATAATTTTCTTTAAGTCCACATTCTTCTCGTAAAATCTAACATTTCTCACTCCCATTACCCATTCACCTCCAACAGACAAATCCCAATAAAATATTTCGACATATATTAATATTTATAATTGAATGTCATTAACAGATCCTCTCGATTTCTTATATTAAGCCACACATGCTCAGCGGTGCAGTGCTAGAGAAATAAAATAAATAGATGTATTAATGCCATAATTTCACTGAAAGAAATGATTACCTTGTTTTCCAAATAAAAACGTAAATGCATGTCTTGAAGAACAATAGATTACAATCCATCCGTGACTACATGACAGTAGAGCTGGTTTGTTTATATAATTTAGGAGCAGGTTTACCTGTGATTATACCTGTGTACCAATGGGGGTTTGTTGGTGCACCTGGTCAGTAGTAGTTCTAAATGTATGCACACTCTTAAGCACAAGATGAAAATGATAAATTGTATTCTATATTTACAAAAGAGTGTAAGCATGGTTTAAGCACAAAACTATGCAAGTTTGATGAATTAGACCGTGTTCTGGGTTCAAGATTCAAGGTACAATTTATTGTCATTCTTTTTGTATACAGAACTCAGCATACAAGAGAAAAAAATTGCTTTCCTTCAGTGCTACATGTTTTGCCCTAACCAATCAGTAGCAAGTGATGTAAGCACCCCCCAAAAATATAATTTTCAGTTGCAGGGCCGTTTCTTGTTATATGCGGACCATGCAGCCCTGGAGGACTGTTAAGCTAATAGTGAGAATGGATTCGGACTTGGGGACGCCACAGGCCTTGCTGCCTAACGCCGGGTCTGACAGGAGGCAGCGCGCTGCGAATTGCTGCCCACTTCCTTTCTGCGCCCATGTTAACCAATCGGGCTGTTCAGACAGGACGTGCCGCAGAGCTCCGCACTCTGCAGCGATAGTTTTGGCATCTGTTGTATTTTCTTCGCTTGCCGCAAGCGAATCTGGCATGAAAACAAACTGGTAATATATTAAAAATGATATAAATTATATATTATATGTGATATAAATGATCTGATTCTGATAAATGATAAAATATGCATCCTGCTTGCCAACCCTTTAGATTTTCCTGTCCCTCTGTGTTTTTTAAATTAGTACTTTTTCCACATATTTGTCAGTTGTGTCTAAACAGAGAGCGAGAGAGACGAGCAGACACACACACAAGCAGAGAGAGAGAGAGAGCAAGAGCGAGAGGTGGGTGTGGGCTGGCTATCGGCTAGCCCCTCGGCCAATCAAATGTCAAGAACACCATCACCCACCAAACCCCTATACATTAAACGTAGCATACTACAACCAGCGGAGAAAATCTGGAAGATGGATGACATAAAGCTGGAAGTGGAGAAGTACAGGGAGTTGTATGACCCACAGCACATGTTTTACAAAGACAACACCAAAAAAGATAAATGTTGGGATGCTGTTGCAACGGCTGTTGGAGCAACAAGTATATGCTATGTTTTTCCACTGGGTCAACAGGTCTCCCACAAGTTCAGTGTGTTTTCTATTTTCCAAAAGTAGCTCAGACAGAAGACAGATTGCTGGTAGGCCTATATATTGGCTAAATATATGGCCTCTGTAGCATAGATTCAATAACAGGATCGACACTGTCTTTAGAAATATACACAGTTTAGAGTACAGGGCCCACTGGGGCCTTCAGCCATCTTTTCAACCCTCCCCTTCGCCATTACCAGTTCCCTAGGAAAACTGTATGCTCATAACATTAAAAAGAGGTCATATTATTAGATATTATGAAACCATAACTGCCAATAATATAAGTTCTTAACATAAATTAGGCCTACTACAATAATGTTGCAAGTACTGTGCAAGGTTTGTTCATCATCTTCATATAAGCCACATAATTACATCTGTCTGCCAGGTTACTTAAAAAAAGACGGTAATGGAAACAATATTTATGTGGCTACAAAGACCTGACCCAGTGAATGTTGTTGATGTGTTAATACAAGATAATGATTACAAAAAAGAAAAGCTGTTACAGATAAAGATTGTTGGTAGTTATTGTTTTTGTGTTGGCCTAAAAATGAACAAGAATACTCACATGAAGCACTTTTGGAACTGGTATTATACATGTATTTTCTATTTATGGCAGATTGTGGTTGATGTGATAGTGTAATTACAACTTTGGCATTTATTTCCTCCCATTGATAATCTATTGTTACACTGTTACACTTGTGGCAGGTGATAACCTAGTTTTTTTCACTCCATAATGAAAGTGATGGTTTTATAGTGTGTAAATATAATACTGCAGCAAAGCATAAGCAGTTCAACCAAGCCTACTTCAGTACAGGGTATTCATATTTCTAGAAATTATGACAGTGTGTTGGAAATAATGAATAATAAAAGGATTTTCATTTAAATTTAAGAACACAATAAACACAGAGGAACAATTACAAAATACAATTTAAATTATCACAGATTTATTTTTTGGCTTAACAAAATGTTATATACACAATGTATCCACATACATGTACTCTGTCTTTAAATTTTCATGTGGCTAAAACTGGAATATCACACTACACTATGCAGTCCTGCCAGGGCACTCTTCCCTCAGGGGAGTTAAAGAAAGCACAGAGCTTCTCTCTAACGTCGTATGCTTCTCTGCATCCTGTTTCCACCCATGTTCCTCGCATCCTGTAGGCGTTTCCCTTGTTCTTCTGCCTCATCCAACCACTTCTGATTCTCTGATGGGTTCTGCAGGTAGTTGTGTAGAATGCATACGGCCATAACAACAGTCCACATTCACTGGCTTCATTGTGATTCGGGTGTACAGCACCCTCCATCTCGCTGCCAGGATCCCCAAGGTGTACTTGTTATTTATTCTGTGACAGTCGGTAGTTAAAGATGTTCCTCCATCTTGGAAGATGTTGTCCTGGAAATGGCCTCATCAGATAGTTTTGAGTGGGAAAGCAGCATCTCCCACCATGGTGAGAGGAACAGCTCCTTGTTGGGCAGACCCTGGCAGAGGACAGTCTGCAGGAACCTGCAGAGTTTCTGTTTCCATGCCATTTCCCAGATCAGAGCCAGTGTACACACCTCCATCACTAGATCTTCCAAAGTCCCCCACCTAGTTAGCATATACCAGCGCTAGCAGAAAATGTCTTCTTGTAGTTAAAAGTACAAACTGCCTGATTTGTGTGGTGCCATTATAGTCATGTCTTTTCCGTCGATGGACCCTAGGCAGTTTGGGAAATTCCAGCTTCAGTATTTTGATGCTGTGTCTCACCACATCTGCTCTGTTGGCCTGGGGAACTGTGTTGCCATCATCTGCCTCTCTATAGCCCAGTAGGTCATATGTACCAACTAGGACACAGTGATCCTGCCTAGTTGATACTGGAATGTCAGGCTGGCAAACCTTTATCCTTAAAATAAGAACAAAAAAAAGTTTAATTGTATTCTGTGTTACTAATGCATGTGTGTTACTCTTTCACAGTGGAAGACTGCAATGGGAAGTGGAAACATTACAGGACAGCTTTGTAAAAAATAAAAATGTCCTGAGTGGCTCCGCTGGTGGCAGTGTCAAGGAGTGGAAGTATCTGAATGTGATGTCCTTCTTACTGTCACACTGTCTAAAATCACAGAGATGGCGCCAGTGTGTGTGGCCTGCCGTCTGTTATTTGTCATAAAAGATGCTGACTCTCTACTGGTTTATGATCACCAAGCACTCTTTAATATAAGACTTGCTGCCGAAAAACCTGTTAAGTACGACCTGGGTGGACAGAAAACTTATCTTCCCCCGATCCTATCGGGAATACCTGCTCACCTCCGCCGCGCTTTGGCTCCACTACCCTGGAGGAGGCCTCACAGACGCCGGGGTAAACACAGCGGTCTGTTGGTGAAAATGAAATCCTTTCTGGCACTCTCTCCTAGGACTAATCCCCGTGGTTTTATGTCTGGATATGGATCGGATCATCGCTATTTTGTTTGCTGGCGCTTTCTGAATCCTGTATACACCTGGCTGGTACCTGTTGTCGGCCCGGTTGAGGAGATCCAGACCCCCTGCCTTCGTTCACCTCGTCTCCGCAGAGGTGGGGTAAACCCCAGAAGCCTTCGGCCGCTGGGTCGGGCACCCCGGACGGCAAACGGCCCGGCTTCAACCAGGATAACCCTGGTTAATGCTAGATCACTAGCAAATAAGACATTTATTCTGAATGACTTCTTCACTTCCTGTGGACTGGATTTCCTGTGTGTGACTGAAACCTGGCTGAGTATCGGTGAGTCAATCTCATTTTCAGAAGTTTTACCACTGGATTGTACATATTTTAACTCCCCGAGGACTACTGGATGAGATTTTGAGAGGGTTATACATGCTTTTATCTCATCCCGACTTGACTACTGTAATGCACTTTATGTTGGTGTTAGCCAGGCCTCCATATCACGCTTGCAGTTGGTCCAGAATGCTGCAGCTCATCTTTTAACAGGAACTGGCCGTACAGGCCTCCCTTCACTGGCTCCCTGTACGTTTTATTAAATGGGCTAGCTCCAACCTATCTCTCTGACCTTCTGCAACCATATGTCCCATCAAAGTCACTCAGGTCCGCTGACCAACTCCTTCTGGTTGTGCCAAGATCAAGGTTGAAGCACAGGGAAGATCGGGCCTTTACAGTTGTAGCCTCCAAACTTTGGAACGAGTTGGCCCCTACATTGCCTAAATCTCGTCTTAAAACACGTTTTTATTCCTTGGCTTTTAATTTAGTATGAGAGTTGCTCTTCTAATTTTTAAAAATAAATTATTTATTTTATTGTCTTTTGTACTTGTGTCTTTATTGTGTTTTATGGTTCTTGCTACTTTGTACAGCACTTTGGTCAACTGCTGTTGTTTTTAAATGTGCTTTATAAATAAACTTGACTTGACTTGACTTGCAGCCCAGAAGGTTAGTTGTTGTTTTTCTGAAAGAAAGAGTACCCCTTTTCTTGCATTTTTTAAAAGTAAATGTAGTTAAAACTATCCATACAACATATACATTTGGCACATTAACAATTCCTCTTAATAAAATTTGAACTTAATGATGTTATTCACAATTTTGTTGTAACCATTTTTCATTTATTACAACAATAATTTTATTTTTATTTTTACCTCTAAAAGTAGTCTCCAGCCTACAGATGTGGGGGAAGACACACCCATGGACCTCAGCTTTGGGGAAGATGAGGAAGTGGCAGCACCATCTTGATTGGCTTCAAGGCCTGGCACACCACCCACATCCTCCTCTCCACCTTCCACAGAATTTGGACAGAGGTTTGTAACCCCCCCACCACACCCCAGAGTGCAGGCCTTGTCATCAGGGTCTGCTACACAACCCACTGAGCAACAGCTGTTAGAATTTCTGACAGCAGAAAAAGTCCCTTTGCCAGCCCATGTTCCAAATGATGAGGAGGAGATATACTTTTTCGCCCTCAGCTTTGTCCCCATTCTGAAACTCCTGCCTCGTAGGACCCAGGCACGTGCACAAATACACATCCTCCAGTACCTCACAGACTTGGAACAGGAAACACATCGCACCCGAGATCCTCCATCAGTTTCAAAGTCAACCCCACAACATTGGCCGCAACAACAGACAACCCAGCCACAAACCTCTGCTTTTAAGGCTGCATTCAGATAGAATCAGGTGCCGTGATGACTGTACATCAGCTGTTCAGCCCTGCCACGAGGGAGTACAAAGACGTTAACTGCCGTGCAGTTGCCTGGCTTGTATCGCTTCAAGCTGGGATTGCTGGTTAGTATGTGACACTCTGACACCGCCGCACAAACCTGCAGTTAATCGCTGCAATGCCTAATTCTGTCTGAAAGCAGCCTAAGGCCTACCCATCAATGTCCACCACTACCAGCAAGGTCACACTCCACCCCCGACAAGGGCCTGCACAACCCCCAACAATGTACCACCACCAGCAATGAGAAGCACAACCCCCAATGCCACAACACCAACATGGAGGTGTGAGGAGGTCAATGTCCACTGTTTGTTGGGTTTATTTACTTGAAAGAAACAGTCTGTTGTTGTTTATTTTGTTTCATGTTTATGTTAAAATAACAGCTTTATAATTTGTTAAAAAAAAAATTAAAAAGAAATTGTAATTTTAAGATTTTAGTTTGCTTTTAAAGGTTTTGTTCATTACTTAATTGTTAATAAATGTTTGATACAATACACTATGCTAAAACAATATTTTGTGTAAGTATCAGTAATAATAATTACCTCAGTGTTACAGCAAGCTGTTTGGTTGGATGGCTTCACGGAAATTTGTTGTCTGCATGGTCAGATCTGGTCCAATCAAAGACAGTAGCTGATCCATCTTTTTGGCGTCCATTCTGAAATTCTTCAGATGCCGATCTCTGTCAGGACATCATTCGGCTTTATGAAGGTATATGCAGGGTTCAAAATTAACATAAGCATAAACATATTCTTCCTGATTGAACTTACACTGAGCTTCCCTTTAATTGTATAGCACCATTCAACAAGGCAATTCAAATTCTTTTAAATAAGACATAAAAGGAGTTAAGACAAGATCTAAAAGACACAAGACAATATAACAAGACACATAAATAAGATTTTAGAAGATCAAAAATAAAAATAAATTTTAAAAGCTATTAAATCAAGGTTTTAAATGAAGGTTTACGCCTCGAAGAGTGCTTTAATTTTTCTGTTTTGCTGTCCTCTATTGTATAACCTTTACAGCATCTTATTCCTTCCCTCATACTCTTGAGAAAACTACAATCTTAGACGTTGCTCCTCTCGGGCCTCAACACAGCCACTTGCTATATTTCTGTTACAGTCTGACGAGCACTCACGCTGGCGTCACGTCACAGCTCTAACCCCCAGAGGAGGAGGGATATCAAGATAAACCCCTCCCTCTGGTCTGTCTCTTTCTTCTTAATTACTGACCGGGCAGATACTGGTAGAGATCTGAGTACTGATTAGGTGGATCCATTACAGTGCATTTGAGTGTGTGTGTGTCTCTCTGTGCTCTTACATTTGAAAATGTGTGTGAGTGCACCACCTGTGCATATAAATGCATCCTTCATCCATCATCTTTGTGAAGAGGCATGAAGGCTGACTGATCAACCTTAAGTTATCAAGGTATTGCGAACGCTCAGGTTCAGGCAAGGGTCGCAAAATGATTAGCAAAAATGTCTATAAAACAAAGTTTTTTTTTAATGCAAAACGAATGCATACAAACCTGTCAAAATTGTAATCCAAACATACATCAAGTTGCATTGACATCTATAGAATCTGAAATTTTCTATCCCGTAAACAGAGGCACGGTCGTGATGTTAGCTAAGTACCCATATGTGCTGGTCTGGTCTATATGATGATAAAATCAGGCATTCATAAAATAAATGCTGTGTTTGTGTAGGCCTGCATCGTGTACATAAATATGTAGAATAACAACATTTTCCCAGGGGTTATTTCAGCTCGCATTAATTAGTAGTCATGGTAACTAACTGCAATGAAATGTATCAACTTACAAAAGGTGATGGGAATCAAATCTGACTCATATTTGCTGTGGTGTGATGGTTAGCTAATGTTACTTAACAGATAAAAACAGAGTTCACTGTTAAAGTTGATCTGAAAATGTTTTTTATCTAAAGACTGGAGCACATATGAAGCGAGCCAGTGAGCAGATGGTTTCCATGGCAGTCAGCACCAGAGTCCACTAACTGAGCGAGAGGCTTACAGCTAGCAAGTTGCTTGTTAAATAATATTAAAATTAAAAAAATAAAGAAACTAATCAATCTTAAACATTGCAGTGATAACATCTCAAGACCTCTGGTTCTTGTTAATTTTATACTTTCAATTTATAAAATCACAGAGACCATACAATAAAATTTTAAAGGGCTTTGAACCAAACAACACAATTGCTGTGTCTCAAATTGCGTACTTCCGTACTTACACTTAATATTTTGAGTGCATAAGTGCGTTCACACTGACAAGTATGGCAAAATGCAGTGTACTAAGTACCCGCATGATGTACTCATAACAGTAAGAAAGTTGAGTGTGGAACGCTGCACACTTCTCACCATCAACGGTCGCCATCTTGGCTACGTAGCAGAAGGGGAGGGACCACCAACATATGAAAATGGGTTGCGATTGTTATGGCTAAAAGTAAAAGCATGCTCATTTTTTATTCTTTAACATAACTGAAGTCAAGTGAGCAAACAAGCTGGCAGATATTTCGGCGTGCGGCAATTCAATTCAGTTTTATTTATATAGCGCCATATCATAACAGTTATCTCAGGGCACTTTTTCATATAGAGCAGGTCTAGACCGACTCTTTATATTTACAGAGACCCAACAATTCCCACCATGAGCAGCACTAGGCGACAGTGGCAAGGAAAAACTCCCTTTTAACAGGTAGACACCTCGAGCAGAACCAGGCTCTGGGTGGGCGATCATCTGCCTCGACCGGTTGGGTTGAAGGGGGAGGGGAGGAGCGGGAGAGAGAGAGCAGGAGGAAAGAGAACATACAGCAAAACAATACAGTTCCACATAGGGATGTAAAGCAATAGTTGTGGTAATGGTATTGATGATAACACCAACAGAAATAATACTAAGAGCAATATTATAATAGTAATACTAATAATAAGAGCAATAACAGTAATAGCAGCAGCGGGTGCAGAGCAGGAGCACGGGGGCAGCAGGTGGCTGCAACCACAGATCCAGACTCTACAGCTCCGGATAAGCAGAAACACCTGCAGAAAGCAACAGAAAGAGAGAGAGAGAGAGAGAGAGGAGAGAACACAACTACGGGAAGAAGTTGAATTAGTAACAAGCATTGATGGGATATGAGGGCGTACAGATGGAGAGGAAGAGGAGGAGAGAGGAGCTCAGTGCATCATAGGAAGTCCCCCGGCAGTCTAGGCCTATAGCAGCATAACTAAGGGATGGCTCAGGGGTCACCTGAGTCAGCCCTACTATAAGCTTTATCAAAGAAGAAAGTCTTAAGCCTACTCTTAAATGTGAGGAGGTTGTCTGCCTCCCGTACACAAACTGGGATCTGGTTCCACAGGAGAGGAGCTTGATAGCTGAAGGCTCTGGCTCCCATTCTACTTTTAGATACTCTAGGAACCACAAGGAACCCTGCATTCTGGGAGCGCAGTGCTCTAGTGGGGTAATAGGGTACTATGAGCTCTTTAAGATATGATGGTGCCTGACCATTTAGGTTTTTGAAGGTGAGGAGAAGGATTTTAAATTCTATTCTGGATTTTATAGGGAGCCAGAGTAGAGAAGCTAATATTGGAGAAATATGATCTCTTTTTCTGGTTCTTGTTGGTAAACGTGCCGCAGCATTCTGGATCAGCTGGAGAGTCTTAAGAGACTTATTGGGGCAGCCTAATAATAGAGAGTTGCAATAATCCAGCCTAGATGTAACAAATGCATGGACTAGTTTTTCTGCATCTTTTTGAGACAGGATGTGCCTGATTTTTGCAATGTTACGTAAGTGAAAAAAGGCAGTTCTTGAAGTTTGTTTTATGTGGGAGTTAAAGGACATATCCTGATCAAAGATAACTCCAAGATTCCTTATGGTGTCGCTGGAGGCCAGGGCAATCCCATCTAGAGAAACTATCTTTAGATAATGTGTTTTCTCTTAGCTTAACAGCAGAAAATTGCAGGTCATCCAGGTTTTTATGTCCTTAAGGCATGCTTTAAGTTCAGCTAATTGATTGGTTTCATCTGGCTTGATCGATAAATATAATTGGATATCATCTGCATAACAATGAAAATTTATGGAGTGCTTCCTAATAATATTGCCTAAAGGAAGCATATATAAAGGTAAATAGAATTGGTCCAAGCACAGAACCTTGTGGAACTCCGTGACTAACTTTGGCGTGCACAGAGGATTCATCGTTAACATGTATAAACTGATATCGATCTGATAAATAGGATTTAAACCAGCTTAGTGCGGTGCCTTTAATGCCAATTAAATGTTCTAGTCTCTGTAATAGAATGTGATGGTCAATGGTATCAAATGCGGCACTAAGATTTAGTAAGACAAGTACAGAGACAAGTCCTTTGTCGGATGCAATTAGAAGGTCATTTGTAACTTTCACCAGTGCTGTCTCTGTGCTATGATGCACTCTAAATCCTGACTGAAAATCCTCAAACAGCTTGTTGTTGTGTAGAAATTCACACAACTGATTGGCGACTGCTTTCTCAAGGATCTTAGAGAGAAAAGGAGGGTTAGATATAGGTCTATAATTTGACAAAATCCCTGGATTAAGAGTGGGCTTTTTAAGAAGAGGTTTAATTACAGCTACTTTAAAAGGACTGTGGCACATAGCCTTTTAATATGGACAGATTGATCATATCTAGTAAAGAAATGCTAACTAAGGGTAAAACTTCTTTAAGCAGCCTAGTTGGGACGGGGTCTAAGAGACATGTTGATGGCTTAGATGAAGAAATCATTGAAGTTAGTTGACTAAGGTTGATGGGAGAAAAGCTGTCTAAATGTACATCAGGTTTTACAGTTGTTTCTAAGGTTCCTGTGTTTGAAGATAAGTCAGTACCAACTGAGGGCAGGAGGTGCTGAATTTTGTCACTAATAGTAATAATAGATTAGATATTATAGAATTTTATCATTAAAGAAGCTCATAAAGTCATTACTACTGAGGTCTATAGGAATACATGGCTCAGCAGAGCTGTGACTCTGCCAGCCTGTCTACACTGCTGAACAGAAACTTTGGGTTGTTCTTATTTTCCTCTATTAATGATGAGTAGTAGGCTGCTCTGGCATTACGGAGGGCCTTCCTATACATTTTAAGACTATTTTGCCAGGCTAAACGTGATTCTTCCAATTTGGTGGAACGCCATTTCCTTTCAAGTTTTCACAATGTCTGCTTTAATTTGCGGGTTTGCGGGTTATACCATGGAGCTAATGTGGGATATTTTATTCACCAAATGTGGTATAATATTGATGAATCAGTATTGAATCATTGCAGGGTAAGGTCAGAGAGGTCAAATAAGTCATAATCAATATTACAGTATTAATATATTATATATTAATATATTAAGTCAATCAAAGTCAACCATATTGATAATGGTCAGGTAAAGTCAGGTTCAGTCAGGTTCAGTCAGGTTCAGTCATAATCATGATGTAGTCATGTGTTGTTGGATGTGGGCATAATCATAGAAGTCTTGTATTTTTAATTAAGTGCAGCAGCTGGCAGTGGGAGGTTAGAGTATATCAGACAGTGGGAAGAAAAGGGAGGAAACCGTAGTGTCTGGCTCAGAGCAGGTTGAAAACATCACAGAAAAAAAGGCCAAGGTCAGCAGCCCACAGAAGGAGGGTGAAAGGGGTGGCTATAAAAGAAGACGTGTGCATTGGATTGTCAGTTACTTCATGGACTGACTCAGGTCTGTGTGCGCTCGTATGCTTAACTGTTGGTTGCTCCATGAACTAACTCGGGTTTGCTGTACTTGTTGATTTGTCAGTAAACTCTATCCATATTTGAACTCTTTTGACTCAGTTGAATTATTTTTGAGTATTGAAGTGCTTATAGTGTGGGGAAGATCCTGAGGACATCTGGCCCATCTTTGGGATTTTTCTCCCACATTAAATTGGCGAGCCAGCCAGGAGAGGCTGTGGGGCCTGGGGCTTGGACGAGGTCACTGCAGCTCTAACAACAGGGGCGCCCCGATTTACAGGTAAGCAGAGCCACTTTAAAAATCTGCATACACTTGTTGTTTTGAGCACGGTGTGTCCTCGCCCAGGTCACAGACGATACGTTGCTTCTCCTCCAAACATCCTAGATTTAAAGTAAGAGTTCAGATGTGATTTGTGTGTGTGTTGACTGACTTGACTGACCAGACTTTGACTGTATTTTGCTTAGGGAGAACAGAGGCCAGCAAGGCTTAGCATTAGCAGGCTAGTTTGGCCTGGTAGCTTGTTAACTTAGCATAAAAAGTGCACTAAAATACAAATATATATATATATTTTCAGAATCGGGAGATCTAGCTGATACTGAAAAATATTATAAATAGCTTGTTAGATGAAGAAAATTTTATAGTATAATAGTCTGAGACTTAGAATATAATATAGAAAAGTCCTGCGGCTACCGCTTCTCTGTATCAGAGAAGGTCTGCACGGGTAGGCACCTAGTATGAGTTAAAGTCTTGTGGATACCGCTGCTTTATTGAATGATTTGAAGCAGGTCTGAACGGGCAAGCATAAGAAAACCACATCTGAGGATACCGCCTCTGAGACGTCTGAGGGTCTGCACGGTCAGATGATGGGAAAAAAACACCTGTGGCTACCGCTCCTAGGTAGGAGGTCTGCACGGGCAGGTTGTTAAAAGATTAAAGCTGTGGCTACCGCTCCTAAGGTTAGGAGGTCTGCACGGGCAGCAAGAGAAATAGAGTAAAGCTGTGGCTACCGCTCCTAAGGTTAGGAGGTCTGTACGGGCAGCAAGAGAAAAAGTAAAAAGTAAAAAAGAAAAAGTAATAGTTCTGTGGTTACCGCTCCTAGGTAGGAGGACTGCTCGGACAGGCTATAAGTAAAAGTCACTGAGGTCAGTGACAGCCGGCTAGGGGGGTGTGAATGCGACGTCGTGTATAAGAGCAGTGTGTGTATGAGAAAAGTGTGTAATCAGAGAATGGAGTGACAGTGAATGCGTGCGTGCATTAAATCAGCTGATTAATTGGCTTGTAGAAAAATCACTGAAAACACCAGTGATAGCTTAATATCATAAATTCAAAAATTAAATTAGTAACTGTCAACAGTAGAACAATTGACACTGATGTGAGAAAATATCACCGAACGGAAAGAGCTTGCTCAAAACCAAGGCTGTAAAGGAGCCCTGAGTGGCTCGGCTGAGGAAACACCCTGTACATATGTAAATAATTTCTTTCTCATGATAAGAACTCACCAGTAAAGCATGGAATGAGTTATACAGTGATTCACAATTGATCAGTTTGTAGCAATGTTAGTGTTTTAATCAAAGACTGAGTGATTTCAGTGTTTTCTAAGGAGAAAGAAAATGGGAAACAAATTGTTGTGCAGAAAAATACACAAAAAACACAAACTAACACATTATATTTTTTGACCAAGGTACGCAAAATCACAGAATGCGTTTTGATTGGATTCGGATCTGGATTCCGCCGCTCCTCCTCTGTATGCTTTAATTCATCCTGTGTCAAACTGAGGACTGGAGGCGGGGGGACGGACTCCAGTGATGAACCAGCCTGCTGCACACACAATGTTGAGTGAGTCCCAACCTCAAACTGATTATGACAGAATAAACGAAAAAAGGAAAAAAAAAATAATAATGATAATGATAATAATAATGATGATAATAATAATAATAATAATAATAATAATGATAATAATGAATTGTATTGCGGAAATTTAACAACACCGATAAATATATATGGGAGATCTATTGGTTTTACAGGTTTTGGGAAAAACCTGGAAATATAACTTTGATTATTGTAGCACAGTAGGCATTTCAGTGCTGAATTAAATTGTTGCAGGATGCAATGACTGTATTACAAGGGGGAATGTCAAACTCGGAGACAAAGTGCTCTGATGAAGTTGTTTGATTATCTGTTCAGATAATTGATTAAAACATATAAAAAGTGGAGATTAATAACATCAACAAAGGGATTGGTAAATTCTTAATAGTGTGAAAATTGATTCTAGCAACAAGTGGAAATGTTTTAAACTTAAAGTAATAGTAACAAAAATTAATTATCAGACTTTTTTCAAAATGGGATCAGGTAGCAGTAAGATAAAAGAGGGAAAGAAGACGCAAGGCAGGGACAGGAAAATCTCATCTGTGTCTCAGTGTCTCAAAATGCAGGACTCTGACCTCGACTCAGCTCCACCACCATACAACTCTGCTCAAGTCCCAGTGCTCCTCCAGCTGTACAACCAGATCTCAATCTCCTGGGAGCAACAGGGAGATCGGACAAAGACCTTCCCCTATCTCTGCGCTGCACCCGATCAGGACACAGACTCGACAAAGAATCAACGACAATCTCATCACCATTCAGACCTGACAGACGAGGAGAAGTTCATGAAGTGGTCTCTACGCAGAAACAGCTTCATCAATGGACTGAAACCTGAAATTAGCAACGTGCTGAAACAAACATGCATTACACGGGATTCAGGAAAACTGTCTGTCATCAAAGCACATGCAGTGCATACTGAGAAAATCGTCAGAGAGACCAAGAAGAAGAAAGACAAAAAAGGAGAGAAAGATCTACAAATGGCTGTGATGATAATGTTCCAAAGTCACACCAGACGACGTGCACGCAACAGAGGCATCAGGGGCGTGGAAGAAGAGGAGGACATGAGCGCTCCAACGCAGGCTTTGTGTGCGACAAACATGGACATCGGGCCAAAGCTAGTCCTGAGAGGAAGGACAGAAATCAAGCAGACTGATGCCAGGTGGAGCCTGAGGAGAGGGAGGGGTTGGCATCAACTGGTTCACTGACGCACAGTGAGGAACATCCTACACATCAGGAAGGTGATAACACCCAACACACACTTTTGAAGAAGGCAAGCACATATTCAGAAAAGACACCTGAACAACAATCCACACCACCTGTCGGTAACATGTTAAATACATATCAGAGGCCTTCATGAATATGCCTACACACACTTTAGTAAACAAGTGATTGCGCACACTGAGGTTAAACAGAATTAGAAAGGTCAAAAGGAGGGAACGTGCTAAATTGGGTCACAAAGCATATAAAATCAGGTTAGAGTTAATACTACAGATCTCAGGGCAAGCAGTCACACACTCTGGGGCTACAGAGTCAGTAATTATGGGAAAAGAATTTGAAATAAAACCCAAATTAAGTGGTAAATATATGAGAACATGTGCCTCAAGAACATCAGTCTTAGAAAAATATAATGCCCCATTGTCCTGCCATGATGAACTAAAAGTAAACATTCATTGTTGCTGTCACCATTCTGCCCCATTAATCTGCTCAAAGGGGATCTGCTGTGTAGATCAGGCATAATTTTGACCTCAGAACAGAACTAATGGTTAAATATAATATTGTCCAGATATGTTGCTTTATGCCTATGAGTGGTGCCGGCCTGATGCTGCAACAGGTTCTATAAATAACCAGTTAGTGCAGGAAGCACATGAACATCACACACACACACACACACACACACACACACACACACACACACACACACACACAGACTGCAAACCACAAGACCTGCACTGCACAACACACATATCTGAAGGGAGAGATGAGAGTTTTGAAGAGCAGTTGTCTGAAGGAAAGGTTCATTTTGAGTTAAACTTAAACTTATTTTGAGTTATATGTATTGGCATTAAACCAGTTTTTGAATGTCTTGTTAAAACAGGCATTATTGTTTGAAAGCTCAGACGGTTGGAGAAAAGTCTCCTCTAGCTATCTGTATGGGACGCCCTACACGCTTCTTAATCATCACGATGGATTCCAAGCTAACACGAACATCGAGGTGCTGGTAACCTCTCGTGTTAGTGGCTCTCAACGACACGCAAAGTGCCTGGGCTGAAGACAACAAAAGCAACCATATGAACTTTTACTGTGATCATTTTTACTGCCAGATTATTCTTTAACACCTGAAGAGAGTTTAATGTGTGGTTTGATGCCAGGTTCCTTTATAACACCTGCAGGGGTTTCTTCGCACCCATAATTTTGATATTCATCACAAGCCAGGATTTCTTAACATCCTGATGCCAGATTTTCAATAATCTGAAGAGGTTTCTTAACACCTAAGCTGTGTATCTTTAGACAGTGGATATTTTTCTTATGAAACCACTAACATTGTTTTAAGTAGCACATTTTAAGAGTATGTCAAATCATCATACAGATGGGTCACAGATTAGGTAATACAGGGTTTGAAGCTCCAGGTCACAACGGATGACCTGTACAATGGTATGTGACTGTGACAGTGTTCAAGACAAATTGCTGCAAATACATGCTAATAATTACTAATACACTGAATGTTTGTGAAATATTGTATGCTAAGGCCTAAGGGTTTTCCCTCTACTGACTAGGAGGTTTTCTCTTGGGTCTTGGTAAGGGAGATAGGTACAACTTGGCTTTTACTCGCTCCCCGCAAAACAGGGAGGAGAGGTTTTCCAGGTTGTACTCCTGTGATGGTGGATTTCACTCTGGATCACACCCTTATTTTGAGCGTGTGACTAAAATACCCGAGACTTGTTGCTCATGGGTCAGAAAAACTCCGCTGTCACAGGAAGAGGGATAAGAAGTGTCCTGATGTATTCAAATACTGTGTGTTTACAATATAAGAGTGTGCCGATATGTTATCTCCAGACTGTGTGGTTTTCAAAACTATCTAACTTTCAGGCACCTCATGTATAATTCAGGTACTCAGTAACGATATATGTATTTTAGCCTCCCTCTATGGGATGATTGGGACTGTTTCAGTCCCAAAGGGGGGATTATGTGGGATATTTTATTCACCAAATGTGGTATAATATTGATGAATCAGTATTGAATCATTGCAGGGTAAGGTCAGAGAGGTCAAATAAGTCATAATCAATATTACAGTATTAATATATTATATATTAATATATTAAGTCAATCAAAGTCAACCATATTGATAATGGTCAGGTAAAGTCAGGTTCAGTCATAATCATGATGTAGTCATGTGTTGTTGGATGTGGGCATAATCATAGAAGTCTTGTATTTTTAATTAAGTGCAGCAGCTGGCAGTGGGAGGTTAGAGTATATCAGACAGTGGGAAGAGAAGGGAGGAAACCGTAGTGTCTGGCTCAGAGCAGGTTGAAAACATCACAGAAAAAAGGCCAAGGTCAGCAGCCCACAGAAGGAGGGTGAAAGGGGTGGCTATAAAAGAAGACGTGTGCATTGGATTGTCAGTTACTTCATGGACTGACTCAGGTCTGTGTGCTTGTACGCTTGACTGTTGGTTGCTCCATGAACTAACTCGGGTTTGCTGTACTTGTTGATTTGTCAGTAAACTCTATCCATATTTGAACTCTTTTGACTCAGTTGAATTATTTTTGAGTATTGAAGTGCTTATAGTGTGGGGAAGATCCTGAGGACATCTGGCCCATCTTTGGGATTTTTCTCCCACACTAACCTCCTCTGTTTTCACGGTTGCAATCACGGTAAATGTTGGCGATAATGCTCCGCCCAGTTGCAATCCACCATTAAAAAGAAGAAGACGCAGTCAAAGATTGCGATCGTCATTTCCGGTAAGCGCACAACAGCAGTATTCGATTTGAGACAACACTACTGTTAGGGTTAGCTATCTAGGTAGCAGGGGAAGGACCCAAATGCAGACAGTCGAGGCTCCAGCAGTTCAGAGGTTTATTTCACAAAAAAAAACACTTACAAGAAATTCGGGAAACCAGGGAACGACACACAGGGAAACACCAGGAACGTGACAAGGAGAGACAACCAACAATCAACCGACAGAGAACAAAGGGAGAAGACCGGTATATTTAGAGAAGGGGGTTAACGAGGGAAACAAACAGGTGAGAAACTAGGCACAGGTGAAAACAATCAAAACTGGCAGGAAAAGAACAAAGACAGGAAATAAAAGGCCCACAAGAAAACAAGAACCAGGATTTCAAAATAAAACAGGAAACAGAACAAAACCCAACAGGACATGACAACTACCCTGTCAAAATTAACGCACTACACAAGTCAGTACATAGTGTACACAGTACACTGCATGTGTGTACTAACAGAAGTACGTGATTTGAGACACAGCAAATGTGATCCCTCCATTACTTTCACATCACTGCCGCTAGGAGTCTCTCAATCAAAACAATAAAAGATATAG
>SEMN01001182.1:0-89691 GCA_005408345.1 Macquaria australasica | reverse complement strand
AGGGAGTTTAATGTGTGGTTTGATGCCAGGTTCCTTTATAACACCTGCAGGGGTTTCTTCGCACCCATAATTTTGATATTCATCACAAGCCAGGATTTCTTAACATCCTGATGCCAGATTTTCAATAATCTGAAGAGGTTTCTTAACACCTAAGCTGTGTATCTTTAGACAGTGGATATTTTTCTTATGAAACCACTAACATTGTTTTAAGTAGCACATTTTAAGAGTATGTCAAATCATCATACAGATGGGTCACAGATTAGGTAATACAGGGTTTGAAGCTCCAGGTCACAACGGATGACCTGTACAATGGTATGTGACTGTGACAGTGTTCAAGACAAATTGCTGCAAATACATGCTAATAATTACTAATACACTGAATGTTTGTGAAAGATTGTACGCTAAGGCCTAAGGGTTTTCCCTCTACTGACTAGGAGGTTTTCTCTTGGGTCTTGGTAAGGGAGATAGGTACAACTTGGCTTTTACTTGCTCCCCGCAAAACAGGGAGGAGAGGTTTTCCAGGTTGTACTCCTGTGATGGTGGATTTCACTCTGGATCACACCCTTATTTTGAGCGTGTGACTAAAATACCCGAGACTTGTTGCTCATGGGTCAGAAAAACTCCGCTGTCACAGGAAGAGGGATAAGAAGTGTCCTGATGTATTCAAATACTGTGTGTTTACAATATAAGAGTGTGCCGATATGTTATCTCCAGACTGTGTGGTTTTCAAAACTATCTAACTTTCAGGTACCTCATGTATAATTCAGGTACTCAGTAACGATATATGTATTTTAGCCTCCCTCTATGAGATGATTGGGACTGTTTCAGTCCCAAAGGGGGGATTATGTGGGAAATTTTATTCACCACATGTGGTATAATATTGATGTATAATGGTGAATCAGTATTGAATCATTGCAGGGTAAGGTCAGAGAGGTCAAATAAGTCATAATCAATATTACAGTATTAATATATTATATATTAATATATTAAGTCAATCAAAGTCAACCATATTGATAATGGTCAGGTTCAGTCAGGTTCAGTCATAATCATGATGTAGTCATGTGTTGTTGGATGTGGGCATAATCATAGAAGTCTTGTATTTTTAATTAAGTGCAGCAGCTGGCAGTGGGAGGTTAGAGTATATCAGACAGTGGGAAGAAAAGGGAGGAAACCGTAGTGTCTGGCTCAGAGCAGGTTGAAAACATCACAGAAAAAAGGCCAAGGTCAGCAGCCCACAGAAGGAGGGTGAAAGGGGTGGCTATAAAAGAATACGTGTGCATTGGATTGTCAGTTACTTCATGGACTGACTCAGGTCTGTGTGCGCTCGTATGCTTAACTGTTGGTTGCTCCATGAACTAACTCGGGTTTGCTGTACTTGTTGATTTGTCAGTAAACTCTATTCATATTTGAACTCTTTTGACTCAGTTGAATTATTTTTGAGCATTGAAGTGCTTATAGTGTGGGGAAGATCCTGAGGACATCTGGCCCATCTTTGGGATTTTTCTCCCACATCAAATTGGCGAGCCAGCCAGGAGAGGCTGTGGGGCCTCGTCTGTCCTCCTCATCACAGCTAAACTCCTCAACGTTGTGACAGAAACGAACCTGATACAAAGAACAGTTGCGAGTCAGTGTTACGACGCTCACTTAGGGAGGGAATGCTTTGGTGGGGTTTGTAAAACCTTGGTCTAAACTACCAATAATACAGAATATGTAAAGGACGTGCACGCAATAAGCAAGATATGTAAACACCCGTTTGCTGCCGATGCAGCTCTGTGCGGTGAAGGGTGTGGAGGAGAGGGATGGGTCGGTGAAACCACCACCCAGTCTCTCATCAGCCTCGTCCTTCTGATACTTTGTTAAAGATGGGTTATGGGGAGGGGAGACATCATCGACCCTAACCCGATGCTCGGTGTCAACATATCGAGCCCCGAACGGGGACTGTAAGTTATAGGGGTTGTAGGGGTCCCATGAGCAGCTGAAGGAACTCCACAGGCGGAGACTTTCTATCTCGTCCACATCGCTGACTGATGGCGAATCATCCCATGTGTCATCATCGTCTTCGCAATGTGCTTCTACTTGGTACATATAGTGCTCATCCTCATCAGGTAGCAGAAGAACCGCATCATTGCAGGCTGCGGTAGAACTGCTCAATGCTGCTCCGTGTCGACTCGGAGAAGACGAGCTTTGTACACATGCCACATGTCCCTCTTCAGTCATACGATTTCTTCTATTCAGTGCCATTACCAGAGTAAACTGTCAAAGGGTACAGTTCGACATGATCTTCAATTAATACAAGTCGAGTGTTAGATGTGGTCTTTATTCTGACCCACACACAAAGCGGTTATCACAACACAGAGAATTCATCCTTTGCACGATAGTAAATGAGAGACAGAGAGGAACGGTTGTATGTCAATTCAATGTGGCATCATGAATGTGTACCACGATACGGGGTTGTCCAAGTTCAGGGATGGAGTAGGTCACGGTCCTCCTGACATCTCATTCATCTGTCTTCTGCTCTAATTGACCACGTACTAGATGCTGCGCAGCTGCAAGTTGTACGTGTCTCACGGGATACTCGCACAAGCTCTTTATGTTCTTCGTGTCTATGTAGTATGCAATCATGGCTAATATGGAGTTCAGATGGTGATAGTATATCGATTCTACATACATGGGTCTGTTGAAGGTATTAGGGCCTATCATCGTGTCAAAGTCTTTGACCATGACTTTCACGCCTGCACGGTTCAAATAATCAATGTCGTGCTCTGTGAAGGTCCTATTCTTCAAAAGGAGACAGTCGTGCCACTCGGACATAGTGTTACTGTACCAAGAACACAGGTTGGAGTATGTGAAGGGTGATGATGACCGTTTCGCTTATCCCGGTGGCCCCGATAGTGCGGAGTGAGATAGTGAACAGTATGAAATTTAGACGTGGTAACTCACATCCTTACTGGCACGTTTGGAAAATACATGGACTGTGAAGGCACATTTAGGGGCTTAGACGGCTTTACTAGCCGCATTGAACATTGTGCAAACGCTGCATCTCGCCTTACCCCGACTTGCGTGTCTCTAATTGTAATGCTGCGATTTGTTACAGACCCAGCATCTGGCCTCGCCTCGCCCCCACTTGCGTCTCTGCATACAATGCCCAGGTTTTTATGTTTATGTTGTTGATACGGCTTTCAATTGGTACTAAGTGCTCTTGTCGATTTGCATTCACGACGGCCCACCGTGTAGAATGCGCTCGGCGCTAAGTACTCTAGTTGATTTGCATTCATGACGGCATGCCTTGTAAAAGGTACAATTGTATTCATGCGCCCAGATGGTACGCTTGGTAATGTACCAATGTTACCCCACGAGAGATGGGGTGATCATAACGTGACTGTAAACCACGAACAGACAGCCAAGGATATTATCATTTGGACAAGATAAGGGGGTGTGTGCGCAGGGATACGTGTGTATATAAAGCAAGCTCCGTCGCAGCAAATGCACATCTACCCCTGTGTGACGGTTACTGTCTACGGTTGTACGTACATCGTACTTAACTAAAACTATGTCTGACACAGACTGTGACTCTGGGAACTACTCTTTCTGCTCATCTCACCCCGCTATACATTACAACGGTAGCCTTTATAGTGTGTCAACTCAGGAAATAGAAGAAAGTCATATATGCGGTGGGTCCCTTTCTTTGTAGCTTCTGTTGTCACACAACTCTATATCGTGACCATAGAATACAACATGATGAAGTTGTTGGCTGACATGGGTATGAAAAACAAGATGTTTCTAGTGACCGGAGCTAAGGCAGATCACTACAGAGAAGAGATTACGACGGGGACCTCAGTCCGTAACCTGGTATCGTTCGAGCACAACAGCGTGATCGCGGAGACTGTTGATGATCTGGAGTACGAGCTATGCAATGTGAAGTGCAGTTATGCCGACGGCTCCATCGACAGACCCGAGGGGGTTGACGGCGTATTTTTGGCGACGTTTGCGGACCCAGAGACTATCCAAGTGACTATCTTGACTGTCTACGATGTACAAGCACGGAGGCTGACACGCTACTAGTGGAGTTAGCAAACGCTCTGGAAGGTAGTGTCACTGTGTGCACCGGTGACTCCGACGTCGTGGCAGTGCTGACGACGTGCGGTCGCAACGGTATTACTATGAGGATAGACAACAAGAGCTACAAGGAGGGTGTAGATATGCACACTTCCCCCTTTGGAGAGCTGCTGTTTGATGTCCCCATCCCTGGTATACCACGCAGGGAGATGACCTCCATGGAAGATAGGTTTCGAGCACTATGCGATGTCACAGAGGAAGACGAATGTCTACTGCAGAAGACTCGAGAGCAACATGTCGCATTTCGCAATCAAGCGATTGATGGGGGGAGTGGTGAACAACTACGATTCATTTTCCGTATGGTGCAAAGACATGAAGAGTCTGTGGGAAGCTGGGTCTCTTCGGGACTGCGAACATCACGCCATGGAACTGGCCAAGTTTACAGGTATCCCTACAAAGACCCGGTCTACGTACTGGACCGCGATAAATTGTGGATTGATGACCAAGACCATGAAATATGTCTACGAACTGTGGAATCTGAAGAGACCGAGACCGGGTCCCGAGTACGGGTTCCGTGTGGAGGACAGCGTTGTATACTTCGACTACACCGGGATGTGATTGTGTGTGTTCTGTGTTGTATACAATAAAACTAAATCATCAAGCCTCCGATAGCTTCCAATTCTCCGTTTTTCAGATTAGATTAGATTCAGGTTACAGTCTGAATACACTGTACAATGAAAGGATGATTCGGTTGCAATGCTATCACCTTTATTATAGACAACCACATTATGTATACATAACCAAATCACATGCATAAGGTGTTGGGTGCAAAGACATCGTTCGGAGACATATGCAGGTCGAACACATGCATGTTAAACGATGCCAACACCAAGGACATAAACTCCCGGTTAGATTTAGGGATGGTGAAGTCCTTGCCCAGCTTTTCAAGGACCGTGATCATAGCATAGTTGTCATTGCGGTGTCGTTCAAAATCCATTTCTTCTTCTGGAAGCAGTTGGTCATACTGCGTTATCACGTCTATAGCTGGCACGATACTCGTGATCTTCTGGGTGTACCGGGGCAGTCGTATCATGTCCCGCATATCTTCGGTCTTGTCTCCGAGAGCGATCAGGGTTTCCTGACTGTATCATAAACACAAACACATGTCAGTTCAGTTATAAAGACAATCTTGTGTCAACTAAGTTTATTAGACTTACCGAATTTCCCCTTTGGTCCGTATGTTTCCAGGTCGTTGTACAGGTACAGATGCCGTTTCTGTACACATGTTAGCAGGTTCATAGATCGTTTCTCACACTGGAGGCAATATTCTATCGCCTCTCGCATCATCTGAATTGGATTAACTCTACTATGATAATGATGGAGTAGAACATTGTCTTCCTCCTGTTCCATTGTTAACATGTCACCCACGACACCTTTATGCATGTATGCCCTCTCAGCTATATCATGCTTGTACCTATTCAATTTAGCACAGGCAGTCTCGGTCATCTGAGCTGTCTGGGAATGCATAGTACAGGCTAAGCGAACCCGTAGGCTGTCTTTCTACATTGACACGCCGTGGTTAGGAGCATTTCTATGTTTTGAGGTTGGACGTCCGTAGCGTTGGTCTGGTGGGAGCTGTGTGTTCATAGAGCGAGGTTGGACTTTTCAGCCTAGGTATGATGTTTCAAATGTCCACGGGTTGGACTTTTCAGCGTTGGTGGGAGCTGTGTTCATAGAGCGAGGTTGGACTTTTCATCCTAGGTATGATGTTTCAAATGTCCACGGGTTGGACTTTTCAGCGTTGGTGGGAGCTGACAAGAGGGAGCTCACAAGAGGGAGCTGACAAGAGAGGGAGCTGACAAGAGGGAGCTGACCTATTTTTCAGCCATAGAGCAAGGTTTGACGTCTCAGCGTTGGTCTGACAAACGAGAGCTGTGTTCAGTCATATAGCGAGGTTGGACATACGCTCCCCATTCCCATAATTTCTACTTCCCTGAACAGCAGTCAGTCTCACTGTCTCATCTAGGGCTTAACATGGAGTACATGACAGTTATAGTCAGATGGTGCTGTCCCCCACAGCCGCACATCAACCTCATTACAGACAACGTGAACAGATGGTATATGAGCAGGTGGACCCATGAAGCCGACGTACCGTACTGTGCTTTGAACTCCAATCTTCAAACGTCGGTGAATGTCTACAACGGACACTAAATATAAAGAAACAATGGACGGTACCGGGTTTCAATTTAATGGACCGTGTATCCTTTGCACAACTATTGGAGGACAACGGATCACTATCTCCCCTCTTCAACAAATATAATATTACGCACACAGACATAGGGGACAGTTTCTACAGCCACGTGACCGAGACGGTAGCATCATTAAAGCATTACCAATGGCAGATCAGTAGTGACATAACCACTGCAGATCACGTGACAACGTTTAAGTTACACTGAAAACGTATCGTTTTGTCACATTGTCTGTGTTTCTCTGTCTCAATGTAACACTTGTATCTTTCCCACAGGCACCGCACAGTGTGATGGTATTATCAACCGGATCAGAGACCGGGACTATCAAGCTGATAACGGTACGATGCAATGAACCTCAAAGAATACAAGACTTGATGAAGAGTCACCGCCTGATATGTTCCACTGTCTGGGATTCCAACGTTAGCCTGTCCGCAACTGCACCATGTACAGCACTGTGTGACCACAACATGAAGATGGTTACTGTTAACTCGATCACCAGTACCGATACTGTCGCCCCACCCAGTGTGTCCAGCTTATACCACAATATGAAATACATCAGACTGCGAACCCGAGGCAATGCAATGAAACATAAACCTTACACTATACGCCGCCACACTAAGGAGATGTCATCATCGTCATATGATGTGGACACAAACGCATCCATGGATGCGTGTATACCTGCCGCCTTGTACTACGATGAGCGTATGTCAAAACTCAATGACGTTATAGCGGCAGATGGTCGATTCCTTGTGTCTACAAAATGCATAGACCGGAACGGACTTGCAGTGGACCCATATATCGCAGAAGTTAGGTCCGTGTCCGTGATCGGTGAGCACGTTGTTCTACATGCACGTTTGGTTATGTTGTCAGATGTATTCTAACGTAATTTCTCATTTCTATAGAAACGGACCGCTCGGAGGATGCATCGGACCCGGATCACTTCCAACCATTTGCCTGTCTATGGTGTTACAACACTTCTGACGCCTACCTTGACTGCGGTCACTTGATGTGCGTAAGGTGTATTGGCAGTCTCAGAGTACTGGGTAATCAGATCGTATGCAGTTTGTGTAGATGTCGACATAATCATTACAAGTAGATTGTCATACCACACGACTTCGACTTTACCTGCAAGGCGTGTTGGAAGCAAAAGGACTGGGTGACACAATGTCAACATTTAACGTGTACATGTTACAGTGAAAGATGTCCTTTTTGTACGGAGCCTATCCTTTCCCTTTCACGAGTGTATTATTTAACATAGAACGCCTGGGACACTGTTTTTTAACGTGTGCTACGACTTGTCACTGTATCATCCCAGAACACTATGACATGGAACTGCTTCACTACCTTGATTAAAGTCATTTCAACTGTGTCTATATGTGGGTAATATAATGCACTCGGACACTTATGGTGTGGAACTGCTTTATTTAAATGTATGTAACAATACACTGTGTAGTTTCGTTGTACCCATTAAAACACACCTTGATGAAAGTCATTCCAACGTGTCTGCCTCTAGTAATATAATGTCAGTAGTCTCAATAGTATCAACGTCGCATGTCTCAATTGGGAGATCCCCCGGGTCTTGACATGTACCATCTGTATGAACACGTGCCTCTGTGGGTAATATAAACTGCACTCCTCCTACTACGGACATGTTATATGTGTAGTGCGTATTGAATTTGACTGTTAAAACACCTCCTTCCATCTGCCTGTTTACCTACTATGATAACATACACGTGTTTTCACGGTCCCATATATCTCGAATGCCCAACCCGGATTCCAAGAAACAAATATGGTACAATTGAGTCTAGCAGAGAGCCTTTCCATGGCTGAACAATGACAGGTACCTGGCGTTATTTCATGATGCGGCTCACTTTCACTGGCCTGTAACACACCGCATAGCTTGTAGATTGGGTTCATGTGTCCTAAGTTTACAATCTTCACATCATCATTGCCACTTAGCCCTTTCACGATGTACGCTGGAATCTGACTCGTGACAGTCTTCATTTTATCACCCTCTATGTCAAATATGTTGATCCTGAGATGGCCACGGATTTCATCTTCCGACATGTACCCCAACTCCCATCGTGTTATAATTTGACACGCAGTTGGAATAGGGTTAACTTCAACCTGCTCCTCCTCATTTTTCTTCATTTCATTCTCCGTTTTCAGATGTTCCTTTGTTTCTATATGACCTATTTCTTCAGGATTAAGACCTTGAGGGATCTCAATATCATCCCCTTTCATTTTTCCCTTCATTTCCACATGAAAGTCTTCACGCTTCGAATTGTGCTGAACATGTTTTTTTTGGTCACATTGGACCTTTTGAGTTTTGTGTATGTATGCCATGCTATCCATTGGTCTTACACGTTTCATTCTTCTGGGTTTGGTCACATCCATGGATTCTACTTCTGAATTCAGATTCCGTATGATGTCATATATAGCACTTTCATATTCTCTAAACAGCTGGCTCACGGTGACATGTGTGTCCATGAGATGGCAATCGTCCATATCCGACCAGCATCCAATTGTACATGGGTTGTATTCTATCGCCCCGTAACCCATTTCCACAGAGTCCCCTCCCTCGGGCCTGTAGTACGGGTCTCTAAACTCCAATTGAGGTTTGTGAAATACAAGCAGATCCGTCACGGGACAGGAGGACTCTAGTGAGCACGTTTGATATCGGGACCGTGTGACCATGGTTTGAATCAAGGAACAGCTGGACTCGGAACACACGTGCTTGCTGCAGTGTGTTTGGCATAAATAACCCTGAATGTGGTCCCTGAATGAACATTCGTTCTCCACACAGCAGCTCACCCATTGCGGATCCTCTATTAACTCTATATGGGAATGCTCCATAGCGAGTCTGCTGATGGACTCCGGTACTGTCCTGTTTCTGTTTCTTCTTCCTTTTCTTCTTTTCTCTTGTACTTTTCATCATCACATTGCGCTCCACTCACTGTCTCGATTGGAACTAACACTGACTAGTGCCTTTGTATAGTGATCTCTCTCTCTCTCTCTCTCTCTCTCTAGGCTAGCAGAGGGCAGAGCGCTGATCTCATCCTGGTGGACGAAGTGGGCTTTGTTAATTCCAAGGTTCTACTGGCTGTACTGCCGAACATTGCTTTTAGAGGCCGAAAGCAAGTGCACATCACCAGTCATGTCAACAATACCCTGTGGCTGAACAAGGTCGCGGATATCCGCGGAGATGATGGTGAACCGGCTTATCACGTCATGTCACAGAGCTTCAAGTGTAGGTACCACGAGAGGGAACCGAGATTGACTTGCGTCTGCCTCGGGGTATACTGCCCTCAGCACATATCCGTAGACAACCATCTGAAGGAGCTGATGAACATGGTCACCCTGAAAGGATTTGAGAGCGAAGTCACGGGTAGCAGCAGCACGTCGTCCACCGATACCAAGACCGACGACACCACTCCATTCGAACCCTCGGTCATAAACAAGTTCCTGTCGAATAACAGCTTCACGTTGGAATACATGAGTCACGCGCCCGTGGTCAGAGCGTACCTATGTCTCGACCCAACTTTTGGAGGAGGCTCGAGGTCCTGCGCTGGAGTGTGTTGCGCTGTAGAGCTGGCAGATGGCAATCTAGTGGTGAGTTGTCTTGTTCCCGTGTAAACCCGATACCAGTAGATTGCTGAATATGTACCCGTAATTCAAAGGTTTGTGTTCTATGCCAGGATACGGTCTGTTCGAACGGGGGATCAAGTCAAGGGCCTGGATCCAGGTTCTGCATGTACACCTGGCGTCTTGGAGTTTCAGCACCCACCCTGTGACCGCTAAGGATATGATTGTGTGAAGCGATCCCCTGTTGCGTGTGCTCTCCTTCACTATAGCCATATACTTGAGAGCGCCACTGCGAATGGTTTCAGTCGAAGTGAACGCCGCTAGTACCATATCATAGTAGCCCTTCCATTTGCAGCTCGTGATGCATTTATGTATAAACCGTTCGGGGACACGGTTTCCGATCGCTAGTGTTATAGTTCTGACCAGATCGCAAGGAACATCGAAGGACTCGCATCTTGCGTCGTTTTCACCTATGCATCCTTTGTTGTAGACGGAGATCAGGGTGTTGATCACGAGTATCCTAGCGGGCGAGAATGACACGAGCTGACTGTACAGAGTTCTGAGCTGACCGAGATCCATATTAGAGTAGAATACAATGTTGCGCTGAAACGAAGCGAATACTATCATGAACTCGTATTGAGCCACCAGGTATTCCCATGGAGTGGCAAGTAACGCTTCTATATGCTCACAAGCAGCGTGACAAACCGGACAGAACATGGTGGGTTGTCGCTCGGCTTTCGACTGCTACCTTTCCCAGCGCTAACAGTGCATTTATACCATTTTTTTTGCACACGGGTTCCCTCTGCCTCATTGGACTTTCCCTTCAACAGGTCATGGCCTTGGAGGAACTGGAGATAAGAGATTTGGATCAAGTCACTCAAGTATACGCTGCCCTCCTCAGCGCTCACATCAGACTTCTGAAACGTCTACTGCCCAGGGTGATGTGGAAAGAAGTACCTGTGGTGATAATATTTGAACAAAACACCTACGTAAACTCACTGGTCGATGTCAAAAATATAATCGAGCACTCTTTAGCACGCTCCGGATTCAAGGTCCTGTTTTACAGCAAGTGGTTGCATGTCAACAACAAGTATATGCTTGGAAAACACGTGGGTGTCAAGACAAAACTCGCCATGGTTCTCAGCACGGTGTCAGCTATCAACAGGAAAACTCTGTGTTACTGTGACACTGTAATGTCTCTGGGTTGGGCGTTGTTGTCTGAGGCCACTAAGAAAACTCGGATACTCGAGTCGACCATTGGCACCTCCATAGGTGCGGGCTCCAGTACCAAGACGGGCTCCAATATGGATGTGTTCATGTACAGACGTTCACGAAAGGTCATCAATTTGGCCACCGATGTAACAGCAAGTATACTGGAGATGCGTGATGTCATAACGCTACCAGGGGATAGACTCACTGACAAAGCACACGCGGAGCAAGGGAAACGGCTACTTGGAAAATTGAGAGAAGAAATGGCAATGGTTACCATTACCAATTCCAATTCCACGAAAGGCAATATGGTAACCACAGGGGGGAAGAAATCGGTCAACAGAGAGTACACCAGAGACGACATGCTCTCAGCCTTTCTACTTCTATGTCACACCAGAAACGAGATACACAGGGGCGAAAGGTCTATCAGAATAGGTGGCGAGTTGTATTACGGTGTCGGCTAGCGTCATGTGTGAGTTTGTACGTGCAACCGGATCAAATAAAACAAATATAACATTGTATTGCTACCATTGATCGAGTCTTTATTTAACAAAGTCTGGGTAAGAACATTCAATGTGTGAGCGTATTCACAATTCATCATGTCAAACACATGGTAATACAAGATGTAGATCGTAAGTCCAATCATGGTCATACGGGATGTATCACAGCCTAACCAGGTCATCGCGGTGAATTATTGTCAGCAGAACATTCAGCCATTCGTGTGTCACATTCATAGTGCAGCGCGATAGCTTTTGCTATCAGTCATACTATCCAAGTCAGCCCCACTGATGGGCTTGCGGCCGTTGACGTGTATCTTCATCATGAAAGACTTGAGGGTCTCAATATCACTGTGACTCAGATTGTACAATATGACAAGTATATACTCGATCGGCATGGCATCCTTTTACTTATCACGGTCATCTGGTCTTGTAGTTCTCCTAGGTTGTCATCAACATGTTACTGGTAACATCTCCCTTTCTCCTTGCGTAGTCGATCAGAGCCTGGGCTTTGTCATGAGACCCCTTTATGCTCTGGATAGTTTCCCTCTCCTCGTCTATTATCATCCCATGTTGAAAAAGAACATCTGCCACGTAGTTCAGTTTGTCCATGTTACCAGCGGACTCTTGTATGTAACTGCATCTTTTTCGGGTGAGGATATTCATGGTCATGGGCGATAGTAGACTTGTTTGTCCTATTGCTCGCTTGCACGGTCTTGCTTTTTTATTCAAACGCTCTACAAGCTCAGCTTGGCCCAGGTTGGACGTCGGAGCGTAGGTTGGACGAGCTAAGGTTGGACCAGGTTGGACGCCGGAGCGTAGGTTGGACGAGCTAAGGTTGGACCAGGTTGGACGTCGGAGCGTAGGTTGGACGAGCTAAGGTTGGACCAGGTTGGACGTCGGAGCGTAGGTTGGACGAGCTGAGATGGATACTCTGTCCTCAGTCGGACAGGCGGATCGCTCCGACTCTGCCATCCCCCCCGGTACATGAGACCGCGCCGGCGTCCCGAAGAGCCTAGTATGACGGCGCCACTCTGACGTTCCTGAGCGAAAGCCCCGACCTCGACGGACTGTATCGGTGCAAAGCGTATAATGCGCACAGATCGCGACGCGCCCTCCTATACGTGCGCTTCGACCCGGGATCCTGCGCCGCGCCCTGGACGCTATTTGGTCTTTTGGCTTTCCTGACGGTCGCTTGTCTCGCGGTTTGGCGCTGCGTTATTAAGAACCCCGACCGGTGCCAAGGAGCGACGAGAAGGCGTCCTCGTGAACGCCAAAAAAAATGTGACTTTGTGCATGACTGTGTTGCAGGTCTCTCTTTTGCCTAAGACGCTGACAATAAATTTGAAAATGTGAAAACAAAATAAACTGACTCCGTTGTAGGTATTTGCTGATGATCACTAGGGAGGACCTGCCTCTCCGCCGTACAAACAATAAGACAACACAAGGTTTAAGCTTTTATTTTAACAAAGTCTAGGTAAGGTGTGAACATTACAAATCATAATCATCATCAACAAACACAACGCCTTTGACCCCTTGCTCAAAGTTGACACAGCTGCCCGGTTGATACCAAAAGCCTTCGTTGTCCTCATATTCCAAGCCAATGCTGCGCAAATAGACAACCTCATCTTCATGGTAATGCAAGAGAGCAGGATCGCAACACGAATAGTTTGAGCAATATCCGTGTCCGTCGTCGAGATCTCCCTCCACATCTGTATCTTCATCATACACCTCATCAAAATCCCCTCCATCGATGGTGTAGTCTCCCGTGTCTGTGTCATTGTCATACACCTCACAGTCCTTTACGGTGTCTGTATGTTGGTACACTTGCGATTGTCGATCGGTGTCTTCCATGGCAATTATGAATTTAGACGATGGCGTGTGGGCGAGTTAGAGCTGACTGAACCTGTGGTACACAGCTGCGTCCTGTAGGTCTCAAGGAAATGTGGGAGTCAACAAAGTCCGTGTAATGTCAGGATCCCTTATATAGAAATTGGTACGTGACGGTGCTGGGATGGAGAGGACTCCGGTTGGATGAACTGCGTTTCCGTGTGTGCCGCAGAGCAGTTCAGTTTCTATTGACCGAGTTTATGGACCTGGTCAGCGTGAACCTGCCTAACATGGGATCGCAGTACTCGCTCTACCGTATGTCTTCTGACATCAGAACCCGGCCTCAGTTGAGACGCACTGACACGCCATGCTGCGGGGCTATGCTCTCGTTGTAGCTCTCCCGTGGTTTCTGCAGCATCTCTCCCCGAGTTTAGGTTGATTGGTCGCACATATCATTTCAGCTGACATTACCGGTGTATGATACGCGAAGTCTGGACTTTTCGAGTGTTTCTTGTCCTCTGCGACACTACCTTGCCCTTCTTGTCGATGCTGCTTCACTTTGCCCATCACCCTTCCCGAGAACTCCGCTACCATGTGCTTATAGTCAGCTATGAATTTGTCAGTAAGACCCATGGCACGTAGACTGCTTGCAGGCATGGCAATGAAGGCCAAAAGGGGCATCCCTACGAACTTGGACCTCTCTGTGTTGTGATTGTAGCTATCCAGGAATTCCTGTATCCTCATGTGAACGGTCTCCATGTCAAATATATATATATTGTGTATCTACCTGCGCATGTATTTTTGTGTGTGTAGTTAATATCAGTGAATACCACAAGTACTACATGGTCCTAGGTTTGAATCCATTCCCCTAGTAGTCCCCTTAGTACTATGCGCACACTACAATGACCCAACTAATAAAGGCACACACAACCATCCGATAGGAAACCGTTCATCCTACAGCTAGAGATCTTATCCAACGGCGCTGTAGGTTGCTGTTCATGCTACATCCAGAAATAAGGCAAGTCTAATGGCCATTCTTGTAACCCAGTTCATGCTCAGGTGCAGTGAAAACTGCAACTCTGAACGGTCCTCTTCTACTAACCATTGAGCACCCAGAAGAGACACCGTATCTCTCAGTTTCCCTGATGTGGAGTTGTCTGTGATGAAGTTGAAATAAGCTGTGTACAGAGGCTGCAGCTCCAGGAGCAACTCCCCCCCGTTTCGCATCTCCCTTGCAACTATTTTCTTCTCATCTATCCAACGTTGCTCCACCGACACGTTCTGTTGTTCATCCTCCCAGTTTATCGGGAGCGGGTAATTTGCGTACAGGTTGTAGAACCTGCCGCAACTCAGGTTAGTTGCCTCCCCACATATTTTGATCAGATTGTTGTGAGCTATCTCGGATGCCCGTATCATATGTCCGCACAACTCGGGGTTGGTAGCCCATAAGGACAGCGCCACATGCAGGTTCTGTTGTCTGAGGTAGCGGAACTTGAGGTCTTCAGATAGTCTATCCATGTAGACCAATCGCCCATCTGTAGTCAACCAGAAGGCTTTTATATCCTGCTGGTTTGCAATCGTATCACAGCACACGTAATTGCACAGCTCGGGATCTTCGCTCGTCATCAGCGTGCGGTTGACGCGAAGCAATTCTCGATCCGTTAACGGCTCCATTCTATCTCCCAGGCGCTTAGTGTTATGCCAGGGTACCCCTGAGAAAAGCCAACAGTACCTGAAGTGCACTTTTAGCAGTAACACGATTTCTATCACAGTAGCTCGTGACAGGTTTGTTAGCTCTTTATTTGTATGACACATGGCCATGCCTGTAATGCATTCACTGGGACACAGTATCACTCTCTCATCACCACAGCTCCAGTCAAGATCTGGGTGTAACGCATCCACAGAACTTCGATCCCTCCGTCGAGCGTTATCCGCGAACCCACTAAACGCAGCGTGGCTGCTCGGCGAATTGGTAAGAGACCCCATCGACACCTCTAGACCCGCACCCGTTGGACTGGCTGTCGACTGCGTGAGGATCAGACTCTCCAAGGATGACAGCGACAGAGAAAGAGAGTGTGTGGAGAACGCGAGAATTACCGAATATAATCGATTAACGACTGACCGGCTAGCAAAGGCCGCGTTGATAAAGCAGCTTGGACTGGAGGGCGCTAAGGCTAGAATGAGCGAGCTACAGCTGCACGGTGCGCTGGTGAAGGATATGTCTAGCTCTGTCATGTACCGGTTCGAACATCTAATAGACAGGGTGTTTGAATATTTCCAAGTTAAAGAAATGAAGATGGAACCCTTTCAGTTAGAGCTTTTCAGGGGAGTGGTGCTGGGTGTCACGAGGAACCAGTTCGGCGATGCTCTCTTTAGGTATAAGCACGCCCTACTTCATAAGCTGGGGTTAGCTCCTCTGGGTTCGGACAACTACGATCATGTAAACCCCGCTCTCAGTCACTTTCATCAAGTGGAGAGACAGTTCTCTCGATACGCCAACCCATACACCCTATGTCTAGCCCCACGACAGTGTGGAAAGAGTTTGATGATGAGGCTGTTACTAGCTGCGGTACTTCTACACTTGGACATCAATGTGCTGGTGCAGGCTCAGAATAAACACATGTGCACCACTTTGAGGCTAGGGGTGGAGAGTACTATGGAAGAACTGCAACAATTGCCATCTTTCAGACACACGGAGAAACCCGTACACATCTGCGGTAACCCAGAGAAAAGGATATACAGATTCGATCCAGGCTACAAGGGATCTTCCTTTGCACACTTCCTATCTTCAAGTAATGACGTGAGTATGTACGCATATACATCCATCCACACACCCTACTCTGTCCAACTCTCCTACACCTACTCTGTCCTATGCTATCCTATTCTATTTAACTCAGAGTATACTTCGAGTCAGGTGAGATACGGAAACCAATCGGTATCATATCCACCCTCCAGTGATCGACCTTGAGTATTTCGAGTCAGGTAAGATACGGAACCCCCCACCACCTCAGTTTGTCCAGTGATTGCACTGCAGGACACTGGACCTTGATTCACTGTCATACGAGGCGAATAGTGTGCCTACTGTATGTTTTTTTTTGCATAGGTAATCTGCTCAGACAGGGTGGAGACACCTAATACTACCACCACCTTTGCTACGTGGGACATTTGCCAAAAGGTAATGGAGTGGGTGGGGTTTCTCCAACGTGGATCAGCTACCGCATTGAGGGTCCGTCCGATCTATATAAACATCTACATTTGTCATAGCTAGTCACTTTGTTTGTAGTACACTTGTATACAACAACTCATCACTTTACAGCGTCTCCTGAACCATGCTGTCTAACAATGCACGTGGACAGAAGCGGAGACTGGTCATTTCGCCTAAGTCATCTTCAAGACATCTAGTAAATTGTTACTTGATTCGAGGACTTTGTGAGGACCAGTGGCATTTGTGGAACACTTCACCTGATGCTTTGACACTATACCCAGGAGACGTTTTGCTTGCTTCTGTAATCGCCTCAGACTTTGACAGTACACAGAGCATTTCAACTAGGGCGCTTGCAGATGTCACCATACCGGGATCAGGTGAAACCCCCTGTGTATTGGGGCGAGATATAATATTTGATTCTGTGTACCCGATTGTAGACTTGCAATCAGTAGCCACTCAAGTAGAGCTTGTGGACATGTGCATGTCGAAGGGTGTCAAGTGTGTAAACTTTTTAAATCATTACATACATGGCCCTGAGGATGAAGAACTGCAGCTCGGTTCGCAATTGTGCTCTCTCTTCGTTCAAACGGTAAGCGAGATGCTCAGCAGGCGGTACGATATCATGCACCACTACCCTATATTCAACTGAGCCTTAGGTTTGTATTACTCCGATAAGGTTAGTTTGGAACCACCCGACCTGCAACACATGATAGTGCCAGGGGGATTATTGGACAGGAGTGCTGCGGAACACGAATCATGTCATGGTACCCCTATGGTGGGTGTAGACCATACCTCATATTCACAATGGAACTACCCCGACCGCAGAGGGGAGCGACGTGAACAGGAGCGAGACAGCCAAAGGCGAGATGATGGAGATGAATACTTGTCGAATGGTAACAATGAACCAGGGTTCGATCACAGCGAGATAAAGGAGTCGGCTCAGAGGCAGCTCGACGAACACAAGAGCGTGCGCGATCCGAGACCTCCCGGTTCACCTTATAACAAGACGACTGAAACGTTCACCGTGAACACGTTAGCTGCCTTCAACAACCTCCCGGGGACTCTAACGGACAGACCGTGTGCATTCCCTTACATCTTCACAGCACACATGAGCGATAGTCTGACATTCGATGACTTGGTGAAGTATTGTCTAACGCGCAACTGTGCTTCCGTGGGAACTCTACCCACACACGAAAAGTGGGTCTCTGTGAATCCCGTGCTGCTCATGGAAGACCCTGTCGACCCTGCCACAGGTAAGATAGCACGTCGGTACACTATCACATCCAGGGGGTACTTGAGTACCATCTCGGCAAACGGAGACACGGGGCGTCTTCTGTGCTACAATGAGGTGTTTCTACCCGGCAGGCCTGTCAGCAGATTGAACCTGGACGTGGACCTCAAGTGTTGTCAGAAATGCAACAAGAAATTCTCTACCCAAGCGGATCGTTTCACCAAGCGCCAAGTTGCAGAGGCGATGACCACAAGTCTGATCTTGGTGATAGTGGAATCTCTTATGAGACTAGCGAAAGTAAAAAGAATGGAGTTGGAGAGCAACCCGTGTCTCAGAGAGTTGGCCAACGTGGTAGGTAAGATCGCAGTGTACGTTAGGGCTTCTGCAATCAAGGCAAAGTTGAGTCTGAGGATGTTCTGGTATCTACCGGTAGAGCTGTGCAGTTTCAGTGGGATAAACGCGTACAAGCCTTTACTCGACGAAATGGAGAAGGTCTCCCTCGACTACGTTTTACTATCCTATCCGGACGCCGTTGAATCGTGCGGACTCTCTCGGGATCCAGGTGTCTGAGACTCAGCTCGGCTCATACCGGGAACAGGCGATCGTCTATCGATAAGGCCCCGTACTCGTTTAGGAAGTGCGTACGGTTACCCAACTGCTATAAGGAGGACTCCAAGTTCGAGTACGTGGACACGTTCAACACCCAACACATAGAAGACCCGGGCTTCGATAACCCACTGTCTCTGTCCGTGGGCCTTTCCTCAAACCCCATGCAGGTTGACGTAACGTCACTTGGGAACCGTTTCCGAGACGTGCTACAATGCACGGGTAGCTGTCAACCGCTGATTGTCTCCGGTATCAAAGACGCACCGCCAGATCGAGCTCGGGTGGAAAGTGAAGCCTGGAGACTATAGTCACTCTGGGGCGTCCCTGTGACTATTAAGAAAACCGGATCAGGGCTACTTTGTGTCCAAGCGAATGAGAAGTCTACAACCTACCCTTGTCCTACGCACAATAGAGTACACTCCAAGACACTCCAAGCTGAACGCACTGGTCTTTGCTACGGACACCATACACAAATGTTTTGTGCCTTGATATGTGCATTATTATGTGAATGAATGAATAAACAACTCCGTAGTTTTTCGTGCTGGTTATGCGTTGTGTTTATTGTCATTTGCAGCGGTGCATATCACCATCACCATGGATAAGACGGACAAGGATAATGTGAGACATTAGAAAGAAGACAGGGATGAAGCCGTACATGTCCACTATCTTCCAGCTACAGGCTCCTGGCATATTGGACCAACGCCTTTTCTCGCGCAGGACATTGCGCTGTCGACGTGTCTAAATATGGCGTCCACTAGACGTCTAGGGTAAGCGTGTAACTCGTCCAAGGTATGTCTAGTCTTTCTCTTTTTCACTGTAGTGGCTCCAGAAAGCAAATACGGTCCTCGTTGAGCCGCCTCTATGTGCTTACTGTTCATGATACTCGCACAGTTCCTGGTGCACATCATACCGTGGAATGGGCTGTTGGTCATGAACCTGGTCCTCTTCCTGTACTTGGTACCGTATTGACAATAGTCTAGTCTAACAACGTGTCTGTCATTACAGGCTACCCTGAACCCCTCATTATTGACCCGTGTGATCACATACGGGTTATTTCCGTCATTGTGATTCGTCAACTTGACAAATACGCTCTTAGGATGATTCTTGACGTCTTCGTAAAGCCTGTGTGAAGCCCACCTCTTCCAGAGCATACTAGTGTCTGGGTTTTCCACAAAGTATTGCATATAAGGGTTGATGTTGTGGAAGTGTTCTATGATATCCACAATCTTTCTCACCAGAGAATCTGCAAGCTCGAGGTTTCGGGGCGTCTTGGCTCGAGTCCTAGCTGTGCTGTAGTGTTCACAAGGAGGTCCCGCGAATATAATGTCGGGAGCTGGTCCCGACCACTCTGTGACGGGATCCCAGTTTCATACGTCTACAACTATATCAGCCCCGTGTCGACCGTCTACGTCTAACCTTCTCACATTCCAACCGGCCTCGATGAAGGGTCGACATATACTGCCTGTACCGTCGAATAGACTCAAGAGGGTTTTCCGTTTGGAACTGGGACTTGTCATCATTGGGCCTAGATGACTGTAGCTTTCTTTGAAATTAACTGATTTGTTAATCGTTCAATTGTTGAAACAATGTCGATGTTAATGGTATCAGCGCTGTTACTCTCCAGTGTAAGCAGCAGCACCGTATCAGAGTATGACAAGAGTAATCTGATCAGATGTAAACCCGATGTAAACTACTGCTCCGCAGCACGCGACTCGCAGCACGCGCTGGTCTGATGCATTGACCAGGACACAGGATTGTGTCGCTATCGCTGTCCTGTAGGGCAACCTCTTTTGCCTTACAACCCCAAGGAAGGACGAAGATGCGCTGCCTTGTGTCCACGTGGGTATTTCGTGGGAATGAGAGATACACATGAAGTCTGTATTATGCACAGCCACACTTGTCCAAAGGGACAATGTATGATTTTACCAGGTACGGCATGGCATGACACGATTTGTGGCAACCCCAAGGACTACATAGCACCCAGGGGGTTGTTGGGGAGGATAGATTCTGCCGTCTTTCTCGAAACGCTCAACAGACTAGCCATGACTTGGGTGAGGACAATGTCCTCAAATGACATTGATGCACTATGTAATCACCTTTTTGATATGGACCAAAACACATGTAAGTACAAGTTCGAGTCCGTGCTTCCTGTATATTATGATGTGGGTGAGCCTGTGGAAACCCTATACCACCTGCTAAACACGATATCGTTGTTTGACACGGCAAACATTATGTACAGCACTGTGGTTAAACCTTTTATCAAGCAAATGGAACCAGCTGTGTCTATCCAGTTCGTGCAACCCAACCCGTGGTGGGTAGGGGAACGCGAGCTGCTCGTCATACCTGCTAGACTCACCATCCCCTTTGGTATGACACGTAGATACGAACCCAAATTGTTGCATTGGTACATGGATACCTCAGGAAAGGTGTTGGTAAGGATGTTGGCTGTAAGCGACACAGCTAGCATCTCATCTACAGAATGGAGGTACAACATTACCAGAGGTCTTGAATGGACTAAAATGGATTCACAAGGCTTCTTCGTGTACATGCTTGACATCTCTCTGAGCGTGAAAGACTTCAAATGTGGCCTGTTCGACCGTGTGTACGTCACCGTAAGCATCTATGATAAACACAAGGGAGGAATGATAGAGGTACACAATGACCTCAGCATCAACTGCATGTGGAAACCTAAGCTACACCCGGACTGCAATTGCACCCGGGCGCTGCTAGACTACGCAAACCCAGACGGTCTGTGTTCGCCGAGCTGTATCACGACTCTGTTTGCGCATACGGTAAAGGAAGTAGATGGTAGCAATAATGACTGGACGCAAGAAGTCACGCAGGAGGACCCAGATACATCTACCGCTGCTCAGGGTCACGTTCTTTATGGTTCGGTCCTGCCTAAAACTGAACGTTTCTGTCTAGTGACAACTAACATCATCGATTTGTCACGTGAGACAGTGTGATGTGGTCTTGGTGAAAGTTGACATCTGGCTAGAAGAACCCCCAGGTGGTCACGGTGAGCGGTACTTGCACGTACCCGTGCGATCTTTACGGAACGCTGACAATACAAAGACAAAGACACCAGCGTTGTATATACCAACATCGGCAAATGAAACACTGCAAACTATCGTCCGGCAAGACTGGGGGAGTAAGGTCGGCGTGAGGCTCCATTTCCTGCACGCTACTCGAGGTGCCGTTCAAGAAGAGATCGCAGCTGTACTTGACTGGATATTGAGCTTGTGCTTGCAACAGAACCGAGCTCTGCGAGTGGCAGTCATCGATGTGGCCGTGGAGAGGGCAAAGGTGTTAGACTTTACTATACTCAGTAACCTATATGGATCAAGGTTAGAGGTAATCCCGGGATTATCGGCACAGACAGTAGCGAACGCTATACGGAGCAGAGGATACAATACACAGTACACGTACTATAAATGCGTCAACGATGGTGAATGTATGATACATAGCATAGTAGACTGGAGTGACAACGTCCTGTATCAGAGGAATGTAACAGATCCCATTCTAACATGTCGTGCGGCTCCACCTTACTCCCATACATGCAAAGTGTGCATGAGTGGAGACGTAATTATTATCATCTGCCCTTATTCCGTACAACTAGCAGAAGTGGTGAATGCTCTAGGACACGTGTTGACAATTGAACAAATCGAACCGACTCAGTTGCGTGATCCTATAGAAACGTACCCATTACCTCTTGAACAGGTGCGAGCTGAGACTCTGTTGAGGGAATTGGGTCTGCTCATCTCGTCGCACGGAGCCTTTCTGGACCTGGACACCATATCGGTGATTCCCCAAGGTGGTGCGGGCTGTGAACACGTAAAACCTAGCCTCTGGAGCGTGGAAGAGTACGAGCCGGAGGATCCTTATGTAATCACCCCCCCGTCCGATCAGTATCCGGAGAGAAGGGGGCTGTCGGTATTCAAGGAACTATGCAAGAGATCGAACAACCGTGCGGGGATAGTGGTATCCGTGCCATCAGCCGATTACATCCCCGGTAGTCAGTGCAGATGGGTAACTTTGCGTAACAGACATACCAAATCGGACCATGGAGGATCGGATGGCAACCGTGTGCATTACTCCATGCGCGACCTCACCAGAATCATCGCGGATATGGCCAAGTGGGGGGTGTGTAGATACTCGCTGGGATACCTCGACTACACCTTCGGTAACTTGGAAGGTGCGCCCACGTTCACCAATCTCGCGCGTATAATCACATCTGCAGCCGTCAAGTTCCGAACTTGGCATTACCGATACACAAGGAAATCGACATTCGGAGACGGAGGATACTCATACGCTCATGTGGATGGATTGTACAAACTTGAGGGTGGTATGTTTTTCCAACGCGTGACCAAGGGGACACCTATGACATAAAGTTTTGTTGAGGTTCCTAACATGCCAAACTTGAGACTGGGATTGTCCTCAGATCTGAACGTAGGCGCACCGTTGGTCGGTGGAACCCCCATCATCCAGTACACTATCGACAAGGTGAAGTTCATCCCGTACGGAGCTCAAGTTATCAACTTGAAGTACAAGGATGCGGTCGTCTTCGTGGATCATGATAGGGCTACGATTTGTATCCATTCGCCTTCTACAGCAACACGGAGCCACGGTCTCAGGTTACCTTCCCTTGGTATACGGAGCACAGAAACCGAGAGCGAAGAGCGGCCCAATGGCTGCTACCATCACATTAGCGGAGCCGAACATTGTGCTAGGGTATCAGTACCATTGGTGATATCCAGAGAAGTGAGGGATTCACTTCTTCACATGACCGCAAATCACTGGTTCGGGACGACTGTACTCACGACAGAGGAAAAGAACTGGCTCTCCATCAAAATCGCGATGCACAATCGCACCGGTATTGCACGGGGGTTGATTGCGATCCTTGATAATATGTACTTGACATCGAAGACCGTGGAGTGCATCAGAGGCTCCGGATCATGTGCGGAATTGGGAGAATACTCGGAGAACAGTTGGCCCCAAGGAAGCGTAGGGTATCCGATCGCAATCTCGACCGTCATGGAAACAAACGACGAAATCTTGGTTAAAATGATAATCAGTGTTGAACACGGCGCGCTTCACGTCAATGTCCCTTGTAACATGACAGCGTTCTCTTTCGGTTCAGAGCCTTCTTCGTATCTCCATCCCAAGCCGGGCTACATGCAAACGGCAGATTCGATGGTTTCAATGGTGATGGAATACGTAACTGCTGTGAGATCGCTGGCATTGGGGATAGTGCAAACCATCGCGCTACTGTACTGCCCCTTTGTGGACCGCGGGAGTCCAATTCTCCCTCCTGATGACCATCACGAGCCTAGAGGTTGACAGCGAACGACTCGCCACAGGTGTGTAAAAGTCCGTGATGAATTCGGGTTCACATCCCGAATCTCATCAGAGATGTACCAAACGACCCAATGTGTGAGCAAGACGTACGAGATGCTCGCGCATCTGAAGGATGTGTTCTCTCACCTTGGCACGGTAATCGAGGATGCCGATAGGATGGCCAAGCTGACAGCGGAACGTGTGGAATGTATGTCTAGTCGTACCGCCGCGTTATCCCTGAGCGCTGCTGCTCTTGCTGTATTAATATCGCCTTACTTTCAATACCTTGCTCCATGTGTAAAGGGGTACGCAAACATAGATATAGGAAACTGGACTGATACACGCTCCGCGTCCCTGTGACCACCATGATCTCTTTAGCTCACCTAACATGTTGTATATTACTGTCACCTCTGGTCTCTATTCTTTATCCTGTGTCTGCTCAACACCAGTCGGATAATGCAGTATTGGGTGAAACCACTGGCTCTGTTTCTGAGTCAGTGTCACATTGTCTACTTAGAGACAACCAACCTGTACACGGTAACTCCATGCACTACAGGTTGATCCTCCACCCCGGTAGATGGAAGATACGCACACCCGAGACAAGTACCTACATCGTGTATCATTTCTTTCTGGGAGCCAACTGGACCAAGTTGGAGGTCGATTATCCCGATTGTTCGCAGGTGGCATGTAGAGGCCTACCTGACTATCATCAAGGTTGTGATCATCTGTGTTCAACCGGCACTTGGCTCGATGCAACTGTGGCCTTGAAAACCGCAACACTTGAGTACAATAGGGCAATGGAATCGCTAGACGCAGTCTTCAACGACCTAGCCGCTCTCATGGACACACGTCTCATCAACCAACACCGGAGCGAATCGGATACCATTACCAAACTCTTGTCATACCACGGTAAAGTGTCTGATTCGAGTCCTCAAGTCGTGGATGTGATGCGACACTACAGGGCCCTCATCGAGGACGCCTTGACGAATATTGTAGACCAATTCCCGAACTCTGGTCAAATCGAATCCTCTCGACCGGTCTCGATGTCCAACGGTACGAGCAAGTTCAATGAGATACTGGATGCGTGGAAAAGCGGCGCATTTAAGCTGTCCGTACAGCTCAACGCGGTCACATTCGCCTTCTACGGAGCTCGACGCTTACTCTCGTGTGCGCAGGGCTTACAGAAGTTGGATATGACGGGATGTGAACCCGAATTCATCACGGACTTTTACACACCTGTGGCGAGTCGTTCGCTGTCAACCTCTAGGCTCGTGATGGTCATCAGGAGGGAGAATTGGACTCCCGTGGTACTCTCCCGCTGGTATATGTCTTTCATCGACTCTTCGAAGAGTAACAGGACTTGTTGGCTGGACAGACCCATGGTAAGTGATACGCAAGCCAACTACAGGTTACCCCCATGTGACTCAAGGGGCATATGTGAACCTCTGGAACGTGACGATGAAACGGTGTCTGCGTGCGAGGTGAGTGACAACGGTGAGCTTGGTGTAAAATGCCCTGTGGTATGCGATGCGTACCAATCTGACACATACAAGCTGAGGACAGCATCCGACAAAGGGATTGACACCGAAGGGACGAATATCGCCACTCCGGTGCTAGCAACCAAGAGTCCCAGGATACTCTCGAAAGTGTACTCCCTATCTGAGGACGACATACGTGCATCTCTCGCTAGCGGCTGGAACCAATCTACCCGGTCTTCGGAGTTGCTGCAGTGAGGAGAGATCGTGTTACAGAACATCATGGACACATATGCCACCGCACAGACATATATTGATATAATGCGCGATGAGACAGCAAGGAAATCGCAGGGGGCTGTAGACTGTGAGCGTATGATAGCACGCAGCCGGTTCATGGCCGTTGTCTCGGTCACTTTCTCCGCTCTAACATGCCCTTTACTGATTGTTTTAATCAGAAAAATGAGGACCGGGGCTAAGGATCGAGATAGTCCGGTGAGGACATATGGACACACATCAGAGTCCCTTCTGTGAGGTGAGCGCATGCGCGGACTATCAGGGAAGCCTGAGGGTGTGCATCCATCCTCCCATGAATCGGCCAACTAACGTGTGCATGGAAAGTATTTATAGTCAGAGTTAGCCTCTGTCTGCATGTTACCCACAGTCTGAAACCAGCAATGGCGGTGTCTACTACACTCCTGACTTATCTGCTTGTTACACTGTCAACTATCACAGTCTTGTCTACGGATGCACGGTCTCTAAACGTTACTACACCCGCACCGTTTGTGGCCGCGACTACACAGTCTACTCAGACTACACAGGAGACCGCTGAGTCCGATGTCACTAATTGCGGAGCTTCCTTCATCTGATGACGATCCCCTGGAACTGATTTGTCCCAATACGAACCCCGAACAGTTTCACTCTACTAGTTGGTATATGGTGCGTGCAACTAAACTGTTCGGGTTGTATCGCGTAGATCATCATCAAGGCTTAGTCACCAGATACACTCGGCTGTCACTGACCAACACCACGTACAACGTGACTAACGCCAGAAACCTAATGATCTACGGCTATACGTGCGATCATACCGCAACCTATCAATGTATGAGGTCAGCCAAGGTGGGATACGTGAATGAGGTACATCGTTACATCGTATCCAATTGCACCGTATCGAGGGAAGCTGACCGAAAGCCCCGTGGTAATACCGTAGGTCTTGGAAACGCATCCCCTCGTCTGACGTCCACGGGTCTCATAGTTGCTTTAGGCTTTATGGTCCTGTTCATGTCCATGTATTAACATTGCTCCATGTTCAGCACAGACACTGGCAATCCTCACAACACTCATAGACGATGGCTTCCGCTAAACCTACCAGAATCAGACCAAGGGTCTATGCTTTAAGCGCACCGCCGACCCCGAGAACCACAGTCTCTGCTAAGGATGCATCACCGAAACCAGCACCCTTGATCCCCACGCGGAACAAATATGTATACAAGCCAAGTTTAATGACATCGGCCACCAATAGCATAGTACAGTGTGCACGCGACAAGGGTGTGACCATCGATGTACCCGTAACTCGACACGCAACCAGGTGACTTGTTCACACACTGTGCACCGCTGCAACTGCCAACGTGTGGAGTCCTGAATGCGAGAAGGCATTGGTGGAGCATCTCCCCATAAGAGAGCACAACAAGGCCTTCCTTTCACACAACATGTTTGTAACCATGATTGGAGCCGTGGTCGCCAGAGCTCTAGAACAAGCTACCAGTGATTGTAAGCACACCCTAGACCTGCTGGCCGATCGGTACTACGTGAGAAGCATCGCGTGTCACGACTCTAGTAAGATCAGTGCAATTGAAGCGGTTGTGTACTCGGGTATCATGGCCATACATATGGAGAAAGAGGCCCTCGTTGTAAAGGCAAAGAAACGAGTGCAGGTCAACGAAAAGTACAAGTACCACCAGACTCCAGAAGAGGCAAGGGCTACCTCGCTGGATAAGCTGTACACCGACACCGGCGCCGCATTGACAGACATGGCCAACATTGGCTTCAAGCACCAGAAGAACCCGCATCACCCTGAACAGTTTTCCCCGGGCGAAATGGCAGATGTCAACGTGGTTGAAGCCATCGTGGATGGCCTGGCCTGTATATTCGAAAGAAAAAAAAAAAGTTTCGTGTCAATATGCCAATAAAGTCTGTGCTTTGACTACTACAGTGTCCCCTTTCTGTGTTACTCTCACGTACCCAGTAATAGAGTACTGATAAGGATGCTGTAGCCACAACCAAGGTCATATGCCTGAGTATCCAACCACATTCCATGTCTCCAACCTGTGCCACATTGGAGAGTATTTATGCAGCGTGGACCAAAGGTCTAATCAGTTGTAGGGGGAACCCCAAGGAGGCCTAAGGTGAGTCGATTATAACTGATCGAAATAGGATACGTCTACGTAGATGTATAATAACCTCTGAATCGCCTTGTGAATAGATGTCACCGATGCCGCCGGTGCCCTGGAACTGGCTGATGGGCAGAGGGGCCCGTGCGTCACGGGCTCACCACGGTGCCCTGGAACTGGCTGCCGGGCAGAGGGGCCCGTGCGTCACGGGCTCACCACGGTGCCCTGGAACTGGCTGCCGGGCAGAGGGGCCCGTGCGTCACGGGCTCACCCCGGTCTCATGGAACTGGCTGATGGGCAGAGGGGCCCGTGCGTCACTAGCTATGAACGCGCTTCACAGCCTCCAGAGATGTCAGCGGCGCTTTAGCAGAGACAGCACGGCAGGCAGTGCGTCTCCCGTGCGTAAAACGTGGCGAGACACGGCCTGTGGAGAGACAGCTATGAACACGCTTCACAACCTCCAGAGATGTCAGCGGCGCTTTAGCAGAGACAGCCCGGCAGGCAGTTCATCTCCCGTGCGTAAAACGCGGCGAGACACGGCCTGTGGAGAAATGTGATTATTATTATCATCATCATTATTATTATTATTTATTTTTAATTATTATTCAGGGGGTGCTTCAGAATTATCTGCCCAGGATAGAGGCATCGTTCCTGTCTCACGTGAGGCCAACGAGGGCGTGTTTTTTGCCTCACGTGGTGAGGCATTCGATACCATTGACCATCACATTCTATTACAGAGACTAGAACATTTTATTGGCATTAAAGGTACTGCACTAAGCTGGTTTAAATCCTATTTATCAGATCGATATCAGTTTGTACACGTTAATGATGAATCCTCTATGCACGCCAAAGTTAGTCACGGAGTTCCACAAGGTTCTGTGCTTGGACCAATTCTATTTACCTTGTATATGCTTCCTTTAGGCAATATTATTAGGAAGCACTCCATAAATTTTCATTGTTATGCAGATGATACCCAATTATATTTATCGATCAAGCCAGATGAAACCAATCAATTAGCTAAACTTCAAGCATGCCTTAAGGACATAAAACCTGGATGACCTGCAATTTTCTGATGTTAAACTCAGACAAAACCGAAGTTATTGTACTTGGCCCCGAACACCTTCGAAACACATTATCTAAAGATATAGTTTCTCTAGATGGCATTGCCCTGGCCTCCAGCGAAACCGTAAGGAATCTTGGAGTTATCTTTGATCAGGATATGTCCTTTAACTCCCAATAAAACAAACTTCAAGAACTGCCTTTTTTCATTTACGTAACATTGCAAAAATCAGGCACATCCTATCTCAAAAAGATGCAGAAAAACTAGTCCATGCATTTGTTACGTCTAGGCTGGACTATTGCAACTCTCTATTATCAGGCTGCCCCAATAAATCCCTTAAGACTCTCCAGCTGATTCAGAATGCTGCGGCACGTTTACTGACAAGAACCAGAAAAAGAGAACATATTTCTCCAATATTAGCTTCTCTACACTGGCTCCCTGTAAAATCCAGAATAGAATTTAAAATCCTTCTCCTCACCTTCAAAGCCCTAAATGGTCAGGCACCATCATATCTTAAAGAGCTCATAGTACCCTATTACCCCACTAGAGCACTGCGCTCCCAGAATGCAGGGTTCCTTGTGGTTCCTAGAGTCTCTAAAAGTAGAATGGGAGCCAGAGCCTTCAGGTTTTACGCTCTGAACCTGGATGTTGCGCAGTCCAGGCAGATGCGCCGTCGTTTCGAAGAGGCCACATCATCCAGCAGCCCCCCCCCGCTGCCTCCACCTCTGTGACCCCCGGGACAGACAGTGTAGGCATCGGTCTATTTCTAACCGTATTTTAAATTATTTTGTCCCGTATATAAAGTAGAGGCCTGGCCGATCTTGATGCTTCTCTCACTGGGTGCGTGTTTGTTTCCTCACCAGACGCCGACAAGGAGAGCCACGGAGCGGTGCAAGAAGGCGGTGGTACTCATCAGCCCCTTGGGCGACAGACTGAAAGCTGCCCACGGACCAGCTGTCCGGTCCCGCCGGACCAGGAGAGCAGCGCTCGGGGCTGGAAAAAAAAAGACTCTAGCGGCAATAATGATACACAAATAAAGGAATTAAAATGAATAATACCGCGTAGTACCAGGACCACGTACTCTCTACCACAGCGCCCTGGGCTTGGGAGATCTGCCGGGCGGATCCGCTGCCACCAGCCCGACTTCCCTTCCTCCCGTAAGAGACAGCGTGAAAATTACCTTGTTGGCTCTGACTCCTTGCCTTAGCAGAGTTAAGACGTAAGACATGACCCCCTCGGATGAATCACCTCCCTTGCCTGACGCCCACATGTTTTGACAGTGTCAAAAAGTCTCACACAGCGACAAGACGAAAGCCGTTGTAAACACTACCAGCATGACTCTAGTTGAATATGCTGAGAGAGGCAAGTACCCTACCGGAACTGCATTCGGACCAGTCTTTATTTGTGCCAATATTCTGCAAAGAGTGTTACGGTACCACCGAGGACGATTACGCCGAGGGTCTGACCAACATCGCGCCGGAGGAAAGGGACAGGTTCCTCGTGGGAATGTGTAGCGTATTTGGTGTTGCGCAGAACGAGGTGTACCCAGAGTCCAGGAAAGATTTTATTGTGGGGAATGAGATGTCGTATTCCGGAGCGTGTCACCCGCAACCCGGCAGAGCTGTGTTCATGCACAAGGTCAAGAAGGACATCGGTCGAGTCAAGTGTTACTGACACGTCCACAGCAGGTCTGTAGACAAAACCTTCTTGTACTGCTGCGTCGCGTGTGCCGACGATGACTACACCGACGGCGTCCTGAAGCCGGAGATGAGCATGGGGTTCAGCCTTGGCACAGTGGGAGATAACAATATCGACCCGTGACCGAAGAATGTAGTTTGGTATCTGTGCCCATGAGACCAGGTTGCTTTTGTGCTCTGGTAACAGGTAAGGAATTGACTCCCACCATGATTAGGATGGGGTTTTCTACCCTGAAGAACTCGATTCTCGAAGCGGGTAGCGGTCTGGGCGATGACCAGACTGAAACTCTCTCCGATGAAACGGTCGATCGCTCCAAAGGGCAAAGTGTCACAGAGACAGTTAAGTCCTTGGTAAAGGCCATATTGGACCAAGCCGCCGAGGTACAAGTGCTCAAGGATGTATTAGAGGCTATCAGGATTCAGAACAACGTACTAACCCAGAGACTGAAATCTCCTGACGATCCGGACACACTGTTCACCTTGCAAGGAGCCAAGGATTTCACCACATGCACCGGAGTGAAAACTAAACTCCGCGCTGGCGTTTCGCATAACGAGGAAGATACTAACGCCGGAGTAACGGCACATACGGAAGATACTCGGGTACCTATATCTGAACAGATGGAAAACGCAATGTCCGCTACTCAGACTCAAATCGATAACCTAATTCAGCTTTTGCAGCAGCAGCCCTCGCAGCAGCAACAGCAACAGCCCTCGCAGCAGCAACAGCAATCACAGGCACAACTACAAGCTCTACAGAGCATCATGCAGTTGGCTCCCATACTTCAACATTTTTCACAACCTCAAACCCAGTGGAATCCGCAACAAGAGCAGCACGGGGCTAGCTCCAACCCTAGCTGCACATCGAATGGCAACAACGGACCGGTTCGATATGGGTCTCTGACCAAGGAGAAGAGGAGACCGATAGCAATGGAATATAACAAGGAGGAATACGAGAGACAGGCTGCCGCCCAGAAAGAACAAGAGAAGATGCTCGAGTCGATCAAGGCTAGCATAAGAGATGTCATATTAGAGCAACATCGTGGCTCGCTATCACCACAAGAGTCCTCATCTAACCAAGCAATGGATGTGTTGCAGAGTTTAGCTAGAGACACGCCGTATAAGCGTGTGAAAAAACAGAACAGTGATAACCGCGATGCGGGGGATATCTCGAAAATAATGACCGAACTACGTCAACTTTCGAAACAAATCGCAAAAGGCGGTAGCAAAGGCCCCTGTGAAGATAGTGGAGAGGTAGTTATGGACACGGCAGACACAGAGGACATCAGGACCACGACCGCGGCAAACCAAGAGCCCAAACAGTCCAATACGACCGTGACTAATAAACAACAAGCTGGATACTCCATATCCTCTGGCATAGCCAACACCATGAAGCAGCCAGCATCTGTGGCAGACTTCATCTCATCCGTTGTCACAAAGAAATAGACCACGAACAGGTCGTGAATGTTGTTTTGGAAGTATACGTGTTGATATGTAATGTGCACAACCCAATAAAGGTTTTATAAACATTCTCAGTCCAAACGTCTATGTTTGTCTTTGATAAAAAAAAACCTCCAGCAGTTTGTGCAGGTAGCGCACAGGGGTGATGGGAGATAACTGTGCGCACGGTGGTAAGCGAGCCACTAACGACATACGGTTCTAACGCGTATGACACCTATGAGACCCAGCCGCCGCTATGACCTCCCAGAAATCTATCTGCTACTTGCTTAACTCGCAGCCTGTGACAGCAGACCAGGGCCAGTCGATGATGAGCTCGGCGATTGGTGAATATAACAACGACGGGTTGGTACTGTCACAGACGAACGGGTATAGGGGTCAATGGAACAATCTGGCACTGGGTAATCTCGATTTCAAATGCGTTCCCTCTCAAATGCTTACGGGAACCAAACACTCTCCTCGTGTTGGCGATGTGTGTGTGAGATTCATGCCTGTTGTCAGTCGCTCTGATGAATACGCGTCCATTGTGGACCTATACAACACTTACATTGCAAAGGGTAGCTCTCTGATGGCCCATAGTTGTATAAGTAGCTACACAGGCGTCCAGGAGCTGTGCATCCCCGCGATTCCCATCCACGCCTTCGTATCCGAGTGGAACAGATCACTCCAACAGTTTCACAATATGATCAAGTGCAACGGTTCGGACAACCAGCAGAGTCTATACCAACGCCGCCTCACCGTAGTGTCCAACGTGACAGACATCGCTCTTAAGAACGTTCCCATTCTGTCACTACTTGCATATAGGCACAGAGGCAGGGAACACCTTCAGATGTAATGGGTTTTGTGAGTGGCGCTATTACAACCACAGCATTTTCAATAGGATGATCAAGATCGGCCGGGAGACCGTGGCGAGATACGCAAACACCAAACTCGCTGGCAATACAGGAGACTCCGCTAGACTGGTAACCATAGAGTAACCAGCCACCATTGCGTGTTTGGTACACATTAACTAACCATGCAGACGTGGCAAGGGTTCCGTATATCACGTTTGAGTCTATTATCACAATATTTGACGATATTGTTCCTAGCGTGAGGAATGCAGATCAGCCCGCTCGAACGTATAGATTCGCATCAGGTCAATATCAAAGTGGATTTGTCGCTGGCCAACATGGAAACCAACGCTGCTTTAAAATGTGAGGAGAACATCAACACCAAGTGCTGTTCGGGATCCACTGTCACCGTTTGGGCTAGGGACTTGATGGTGAACATCACCGTAACATCGACCTCATTGGAGATGTTCAAGCGATTTCCCGAGCTGGTAGCGGTCGCGTTCGGCGTCAACCAGTTTATCGTAGCCTCGGTCGATTCGGATTTCAGACGAGGTATCAGGTCGGACACCCCGGCGATACTGGGTATTACGTCGGCTATACACAGGCTGAGCGGGTATAGCAGCGGGTATATCCACTGGGACGCCAATGTCACGCGCTAGAGCCAGACGTTCCGCTTCAGACGTAGATGTCAAGTCCGGCGTGGTGAAGCTGGCCGACGTGGTCATAAACGTCCCGGAAACCAGATACAAAGACCCTGCCTCCAGCTCCAAGAACTGTCTGGACCCTCAGTACAACATAGGCTTGAGTAACACGATCGTGTGTCCCGAGCTCATAGCCGCTCACGGGGCATTAGGTGTATTCAAGGAACCCCACAAAGAGCTGTACAGCACCAGCTACGATAAAATCTACATAGCTGATTTGTACAAGCTCGATTCGTGCACCCTGAGAGAACCCACCAAAAAGGCCACCGTGTCCGCGACGCCGCCGCAGCTGGCAATCAACATCAACACCCTCATCCCCACCACGGACCGCAACCACTACATGGTTGGCATCTTAGATACGGACCACGTTGTTGAGTACGTGCCTCCCGTGAACAAAGTGTGTACCGCCTACAACACCGGGGAGACTTCGCAGAGCATGAACGTAGTATCGGTGGACGACGGATACACGGTCGACAAACCGCTAGTCGAAGCCCAACACGGTGTGATAGTGAAACCCGTAGAAGCGCTGTATTTTGTCTCCAACTTCACTCCGGGTATAGACTACATCAACCTTAATGTGAGCTGCGTCAATTACGACGTGAGCGCTCTACGGCCCTGTCTGATCGCCATATGCGGAAGTGACAACAGTTGTCGGAGAGACTACGGGAGACTGTGCGACTCCGCACTTGAGATCATCAACGTTGCTCGCAGGGCTGGAGAGTTGATGAGGGAAGGGCTCGAGGAATTGGCTGTGCAAGAGAAGAAAGCCAAGATGTACGAGTTACCCGATAATGCGCCCTTTCCTTGGTTAGACAAGCCACAGGGAAGTCACACTAGACGCAAGAGATTCCTTGGGGTACTGACAGGAGGTGCTGCCTTAGGGCTCGCCTGGCATGTGTCCAATAGGGTGGACAAGTTGGAGGAGCAAATGGATTCCCTAAAGAACTCGTATGTCTCGGTATCTAATTCATTGGTCGAAGTGAGTAACAAGCTCGATACCAATATAGCACTGGTCAACGGTAGAATCAACGAGCAGGAAAAACAGATACAGAAGAATAACGAGATCATCAACAGCAACTTTGCCTTGATGAGAGACGCCATGATGAGGAACATGGAGGCTGCTATGCGCGACACCAACGTCAAGTTCTCGGTCATGGCCAGCTATCAGATGTGGTACGCTCAGATGCAGAGTGTCACACATCAGATGATGCAAGCTGCAATGCACACCAAGTTCATGGCTAGAGGAGTGGAAAACTGCCTACGAGAGATAGCGTCTAAGCGCTCCGGTAGCTGCCCCAGTGGCATGACTGTCATGTAGGAACACCCCGGGTTGTCAGAGTTTCCGACCGTGGGCACGGCTTTGTATAAAGACAGAAAGATATTCATTGTACATTCTATCCCCGGGACCGTGCAGAAGACCGTAGTCAGAGGAATCATACCTATGCCCAAGATGAGTACAGATGGAGTACCTTGTTGGCCTGACTACAATGTGTGGTTCATAGATGGTAAGTATTACGAACCGTCCCAATGTTACGGCAAGTACTGTCACAAGCCAGAGCTTCACGACAGATACCTCAGATGCATCAAGGACCCCACTGATTTGTTTGCATTTGTTACCAGGACAATAAAGTAATTTAAACACCAGCATAAAGCTCATAGACGTGAAAGAGGACCTTGATAACATCACAAAAAGTCTAGAAGACTTTGACAAACGGTACGACGAGATAACTGCGAGCAGGGTCACATTCGGAGGATGGCTTTCAGGATTTGCCAGCGATGCGGCCCTCTGGACATCTGTAGCCGTACTCATGGCTTGGTGCACGGCACTGTCAGCCGGAATAGAGTATATGTTGTTATGTGGAGGTGGTGGTGGCGGCGGTGGAGGTGGTGTTGTGTTGACGAAATACACGAAGACGCGGCCTAAAATGCTTTAGCCTCCTACAACTCTGTAAATGCAAATGTGTATATATAAACTATATCAACTTCGTGTGTGGTTGTTGAAATAAATGTATCTTGAAATAAATGTGTGTTGTGTCAAATAATAAGCGTAGTGATGTGTGGTGTACGAACCGGGACATTGTGAGGACCCATAGGGTCTGGGTTGGAAGAAATACGCACAGCAAGCATGGGTTTGACAACTTTATTTTCTCTGTTGCCACACATCAGTAGCCATGCAATGAACACAGATAGCAGGATAGTATACAGGTCATGGTTTTGAGTCATATACATAGTCCCACTCATTGAAAGATAACAACACGCTTGGCATAATATCCATGTCTATAGTGCTTAATAGTATTGGATATTACCAACACGGCAACAAGACCTGTCGAGACTACACTCTCATTCGAGCGCAACAACATGGAAGCATTTCCCCTGGAGATGACCAAGTCACCGGGTTCCACGATCCCCAGTTCGGTTTGCTTCTCTGGTATAACTATATTCCCGGGCGGTTGGTACCATGCATCCGAATGTTGCCCAAAAAACCACCCTCCGGAGGCGTCCTCCGTTTGAGCATGCAAATCAATGCAGCGGCCGACGATCATAGAACCCTTTACGTGTATGTTGCATATAACACCGCTGTCGTCAGGTTTGATCTCGGTGTAACCACTTCTGGCAACACTCAGCACTCTGTTGCGCTCCTTTTGCGGTAATGTAAAGTTAGGAGCCATGATCAAGACACCTTGTGAGTCGATACCAGGATCGTCATTATGGGTGTATACGACAACGCTGGCGTTATCTTCAATGTCATAATGTAAACCTATGCCGTCTTTAATGTCATCTTCGAACTTAGCCGATGAGTCCCTGGATACGACCACTCTGCCCCTCCATGTGGTATAGTCATACTTTCCAAAACGAACACTTGTTCCATCTCTGGATATTACCACGTCCGTGACGGCTGACTCCGCCTCGCTGTCTGGGGTACACTGGTACTTGTTGCATCTGTGAAGGTTGGGATGGATTACATTCGATGCGGTGCCCTCCACTGTCACATTCTCATATGTGTATGATACAATCGAGGATACTCCAACCTTGTTGGTGATGAGAATGTTCACAGACACCGAACCATCATACACCGTCACCTTAGGAGACTCACACGCTTGAGTTATTTGAACCATACTGTAACGGATTGTCAGTGGATCTGGGTTGGTGTTGTGCTAGTATAACTACATATTCACACACCCACACACGTCCAACCTTGCAAACTGCCATACCGAGATTGAAAGTCCAACCTAAGGGAGTCACTGACTGAGTTTGGATATACAGAGGAATCAACCATGGCAATAGCTATGAAGAACGAAAACTTTGATGCTGTCCTGGAGACATGCGCGACGCACAGCGAGAAGCATTATGTTCATGGGGAAGGTCAGTGTTATGCACTTCTTACAGTGACACCGTTACCAAACGACTGTTGTATGATAACTGTGATAAGGGCTAGAGAACAATCACACCCCATGAAATGGCAGATTGTAATCCTATGGAAAGCATTGCTGGCTACATTAGGGACTCACGGAGTAGCCCTATTAGACAAACATGCACCGTTGGAATGTGAGGACGTGCGAATTGTGAGGACGGATGACTGTCTTACGACCCTACGATTCGACGTCGCTGCCCCTCGCACCGTTCAGATTACCAGTGTGACAGGTGGGATGACATACATTACCCACGATTACAATGGTACCATACGCCACATGCCCTTATGTTTAACAGAGCATATACATCGTGTTGTACAATGCATTGTTGAACACAACAACGGGTCTGTGGAACTACGTGCCAGAAACAAGTCTGTGGAACTACGTGCCAGAAACGTGGTGACAGGATGGGCTTTATCTAGGCGAATGATTGCTCTTTGGAATACATACCAAGAAAGGAAGCGATATTTTGGTACACAATGTGGCGCGACGAATACACCGGACTATATGACTTGGTGACAACATCATCACATTTCGCATGCCCATGGCTGTCTATGTGTCAAGTTGATTCGAAGCTGTTGTCTCGGACTGCTCACCCCTGTGTTTGAATGAGCTGTGTGTCATTGATGTTCATGTGGTAAATAAAACTATGAAGAAACGTGTGGCGTATGGTATTCATTTACAAACGATCCCGTTTATTTTTCACTGCTGTTTTATACAACATTTCAATATCCATGTCTTCTCATGGGAGTATGTGAAACGATGAACACCACACGCTCACGTTGATAGGTCAAGGTTTGTACTTTATTGAAATCATACAATAACAGCCACAACAAGAAGTCCAAATGTGACATATCCATTCAAGATGTTTCTGTGACCTGCAGCATACCTGAGTTGAGAACCTTCAGATGAATGAGACACTCGGTCTTCTGTGAGATCTGTGTATTGTGTTCTGTGATGAACATGTTCCAGAGTCGTTCACGGTGACGTTCTTCAGGAGAACAGAGACGACTCCGTTCTTCATCTCTGGATCTCTCAGTTCCACTCGACCTTGATAAGATGGGATCTGGTAGTCTTCACAGGACCGCTTGTCTCTGTAAAAGAACACGTAACCGCCTGACAGGTCGGTTCTGGTCCACTTCACCATACCAACGAAGGCTTCTCTGGGACCCCAACACTGAAGATCCACGTCCTGCTCAGGCTGCGCTTGAATCTCTCCCTGATCTAAAACATAAGACATGATCCAGAATGTGTCATTCGTACACATTCATACAAATCAACGGAGATCACACACACACACACACACACACACACACACACTGTGTATGAGGTGGAGGAGACACAGCTCACCTTCCAGTGCAGAGCCCAGACAAACTAAGAGAAAACTGGAGAGATAATGGATCAACATGCCGGCTGAGAGCTACAAGAGCTGCACGTAAAGCTGCATGTAGAGCTTGAGAGGATGTTTAACCCTTGAGCGCCCCTGCCGGGTCATTCGGGCCCCGCCTGGCTTTGTACGTACAAGTCTGGGTTGTAGGTCTGTCTTTGCTGATGATCCCTGGGGTCCTCTCTCCTATCCTCTGTATCCTCTGCTCTCGCTGTCTCGCTGTCACCCACGTGTTGTATTCTATTCTCTCCTCTGCTCTCCTCTCCTCTCTCTCTCTCCTCTCCTTTCCTCTGCTCTCCTCTCTCCTCTCGCCTCATCCCCGGCCCTTGGGGTCTCCCGGACCCGCGTGTTCTATTCTATCCTCCTCCTCTGGACAACTGAGAGCCAGGTTGGACAAGTGGAGAGCTGTCCTACACTGACAGAGAGAGCCAGGTTGGACAAGCGGAGAGCTAGGTTGGACAAGTGGAGAGCGGTCTTACAACAACAGAGAGAGCCAGGTTGGACAACTGAGAGCCAGGTTGGACAAGTGGAGAGCTGTCCTACACTGACAGAGAGAGCCAGGTTGGACAAGTGGAGAGCGGTCCTATAAGGGAAGAGAGAGCCAGTGTGGATAAGAGGAGAGCAGTGCTGTGGTGAAAGAGACAGTGAGAGAAGAGTGGGGACTATACAGCGAAATCCAATAACCCCGTGCGGAAAGACCAACCCTTTATGTAAAGACTAATGTGTCAAAATCCCTACATAACCCATTTACAGTTGAATGCGAATCTGCGTGTTCAGTATTGGACTCGGAAACCCTCATCAGAGTAGTACACCATGGAAGACAAAACCCCGTTGTACACCGTTATGAAACACCCACCGTGGTACATGGAGGCGAAGTCTACACGTCCGTTCACCTGTAACAGTACACAAGGGCTGTTTGACAAAGTGGCAACCATGATGATAGATAAGCATAAAGAACTAACCAAAGGACAGAAAAGGCAACAACTTAAGACGATCAACAAAATCATCAGGACAATGGTGATAGGAGACGCTGACTCAATACAACAAAAGCCGTCACAGTCGTCGTTGCTTGCGCTGATGGACCTAGTGGACATCGAAGGAGGGAACAAGCTTAAGTCTATGGAACGTGTAGACAACTCCGGTGTTAAACATATGTTTCTAGCATACGGTAATTACACGTGTTTCTATATACCTGATAAAGAGTTGATCACCACCAACGGTAAAAAGGTAATACCCGTGGTCACACAGTATTCTGAAAGACACAACCTCGTTTACTATGACAGTACCAGGTCCATGATAGGAACATATGTGGTATGCATGCCCACAAAAGTGACAGGTGATGGTAATTCGTACTTCATACAAGAGGTTCTATCAGTCCCCGGACTGGAGAGTCTCAAGTTGCTAAAAGATGTGACGGGTAACAAGTACGAATTCTGGGACATGGCGCTTGAGGTACCCACTCACATCACAGCTCTCACCCCTTCCTTTCAACAAATCCAACCTTGTCAGTTGTTGCACACTGAGTCCACAATCCCCACTGCCCAGAGTGAGAAGGCTGAAGAAGATATACAACCCATGTGCTGCGTGATTGAGGGTGTTGAAATGAAGAAACAACGCGAGGCTAACTCGGATTACTTCACTGAAACCCAAGTGACCTGCAATCTGAACCTCTTCCGATACAAGAACGGCGACACACGCACCGTCTACCTTAGAAAAAGGGGCACCAAGGCCACGACTGGTAAGAAGATGCACATGGTGGCAGTTGTGGCGTTGCGAAATGATCAGGATAAGGCAACTGAGCTGTTCATTTCTACTACATTGAGATTTTGCAGGTCAGTGAGGCGCTGTTACATCAAAGGTAACGGGGAATTGGTGAGTTGTTGGAACGATACGCTACAGGAATTGGAGAGGAAAACGTTCATCACAGGACCCGATATCTATCAGGAGATACAGGGTCCCGCGTTGACAGCGTTCATGAAGCATGTGAACCCAAACAGTTGGTGCAATTATCTACCCAAGCACGTGGAGCGCAGGATTACGGACCCGATGAAAGTGGAGGAGGTGGAACTTGCCATTAAATTCATGGACAATAAAATCCCCAATGCATTCGCGGTTGCGGAGCTGTTATATTGTCCTATTGAAAATGTGCAAGAGTACATGAAGGCGTGGACCGCGTACGCCACCGACAAAACCACCCAAGCTTCCATACGAACAAAGCGGATCAGTATGGTGGAGGACCAAATAAAAACAGACTGGACCGCGTTGAGCGCAATGGCATCCAAGTACACAAAGAAGAGATTTGGAGACCACGACCAAACCGTGGCAGCTTGCGAAGAATTGTTCAAAGAGACCCCGGATAACATATCAAAAGTCCAGAAAACGTGGCACGCTATGATCAAGCATGACATAAGTAAGACCAAAGACAGAGTTGGTACAGATGTATGCCAATGTAAAGGTGCTCTTTCTGAAACTCCGCACATACTACAACAAATTGAAGAAAGGACAGAAGGGTGAGGATGCACAGAGCGGTACGTCCTCGCCTGAACCTCAAGACAATGCGTCTTCTGCGTACGTGGCGGTGGATCATGAGCACAAGCACGATGTGGCTCCCATGTCTAGTGAGAAAGATGACATCATAACACCAGAATACACCCCCTTGTCCGCGTGGATCAAGAACTTGTCAACGCTGTTGCTGAGCGAACCCTGGCTGCATGATGATAACATCAGAAGAGAAGCAGTTTGTACTCTCCTGGGAGTGGATAACTTTCCTAACACAGGAGATATCATGCGGGCTTGGGTCATTAACAACCGCACTGTTGTCGATATACTCCAAACGTATGGCCTGCAGGACAGACTCAGTAGAGCATTGATCGATATCTTGAAATCTACGTCCACCGACAATTGGAAACGCAAAGTGTCTATGACCTTTTCGAAAACGGGTCGAGTTAGACCTTACAAAAAGATGATACGCAGTGCCACTGAGGCTGATGACGGGGACGTACGGGACGACCAAGGTGTTGATTCCAAAGGAGGTTGCAAATGTGCTCAGAAAGAAGATGCTCGCCGACCCAAAAAAATAAAGCAACATCGGTCGGTCATCAGGCCGTCTGAGAGTACCAAACCCCGCGTTTCACGCGGCCGACGTGGCAGACATGACATCGATCAACTTTGGTTGGACGAGGCTGAGGAATGCCACAGTGAGGATGCGGAAGCGAGCATGTCAGAAGAATGCGACATCGGTGAGGATTTGGATGATATGATGAGCTACGACGATAGCGAAACGGCTGATGAGTATGATTGCAGTGACTTTATAGATGACGAACCTGTCAAAGAAGACTGTAGTAGCAGCGAAGAGGAAAACAAAGCTGCCTTCTGTGCCCAGATGAAAAGAAGACTTGGAAAAAACAAACGTGACACAAAGGACAAAAAAATGCGGAAATTCAAACGCGTGATGTACGAATCTGAGGATGACAGCGACCAATCGGAGCCGCAATGTAGTAGCAAGAAGGAGAGTGGAAGATACAAGCGCGCACTGCAATCTGACTCCGATGAGGAACCCATCACGCAAGGTAGCAGCAAACGTGTCAAATATACAAAGGAAACCCCCATCTCTAAGAAGAGGGAGGGTAAACGCGGTGTCAAGGTGACAAAAGCGGCCTCTGTGCAGTCTGAACACAAAGAAGAAAAAACTCAAATAAGACAAGTAAAGCCAATCAATGACAAACGGGTCTCAAAACTGCACAAATCTGATGATGACGCTGATAGGAGGAGATATGTAAAAGGTAACACCCCTACAAAGATGAAAGGCACACATTCCCCCATAGGGGACACAGAGGCAGAGCGGGAGAGAAAAAGACATCATAAGAAGAAACGAAGCGGTGCGCATGACACAACGCTCGTCAACCCCTCTGAGAGGGACGCTGATCAGCAGGAGCTTCTTGAAAAGCATGAAGGTATCAGAGGTTCACCATTTCTCACTCGAAGGATAAGTGAAGAAGAAACCGTGAAAGCGGTTAACATTCGATCTGTCCCTCACCAAGAGTCATCTGATTACGAGGGACACGGTGGCAGTTGGGACCGAGAAGAGGAACGACTAGATCGAGAGGCTCAAGAGGCTCACCGCGCGCCGCGTTCTGGTTCTATCATTGAGTCAGATTCTGACTTCGAGCCCCACTGCACTGATAACGTAGACAATAGAGTAACGTGGTGCAGTAGCCCCGAGCCTGACTCTAGCGACAATGAGTATATTATGACTATGTGAGATCATGTCCTCCCGTGTAAAGAATAAACAGCATGTGTCTGGATCTCAGTGTGACAATATGATACCATATTTAGAAGGACTAGCTAACAGTGTGTGTACGTCTCACTTACAAGAAGAGCCTTGTCCATCTGTACTATCATCTACATATTCGAATCCAGAGTCTAAACCAAAAGACACAAAGGTTGTCCTCAATACTCTGGAAAGGTATTTTGCTAGGACATGATATCGGTGCCACCTTTGTACATTGGAATAAAACAATGGTAATGCAATGCATGTTTCATGTCTTTATTTATAATCATTCAGTCATTGAAGTACAGGTCACAGTTTTTATTAAGGTACAATATGGGACAGCAACTCACCCTTGGAATTTTTTATGCATGTTTCATTCAGTCACTGAACATTGTCTCTCAGGTCTACGATCACAGCTTTTCATGCGGTACATGAGCATGTAAGGCACACCATCTCCTATGTGACAACCTTCGTATATGGCCTTGACATTCTCCCATGCGCACGCAGTGACATGATCATCATTTGCAAAATACCAACTGTCATACTCCCGCACATAAACCATGTAATGTCCACAATAGTAAGTACCACTGTGGACTACAACGGCATACAGTTCGTATAAGGGAACCGAATTGGATTCGGGATCTTTCACGATGTATCTAAGATCCAGAGTCTCGGGGATCACTAAGGGCTTGTTCATCTTCACTATGTGAGCAGTATCTCTGACCTTAAGTCGATCGACCCGCATGTAGACAATGGGCGGTAATGACAATACCTCGCTCGTGAGTTCACACTGGGCTCTTGTGTGACATGTTGTACACTGATAGTCAGGTATCATAATCACCTTGTCAGGGTTCAACTTGATGTATTCCTGTAGATCTTCGGGGAGGTTGTCTCTGATAAACACGGGGATTGTGTTTGTTGATTCGGGTATACACTTCACTGCGTTGCAGTTGGAGCAGCATATACGTTTCTCCATCTTCATTTCCCATAACTGTCCAATAGGTAAGCCGCCTTCGTTCCCTAGAGCGCTGAGTATTGACCGAAATACGAGATCTGAATCTTCTGGTGCATCAAAGGATAAATGTGTCCTCAGTGAGTCCAGGAGAAGACCAGGGTCACACGGTCCGTGGTTCCCATTGGTCATTTCGCAAATGAGACGCATGAGCCTCACGGTCACTGTATGCGGCTCGTAGTCATCTTCATCTGCGGTTCGAATGATATCCCGTACCTCGCGCGTGCCGCATTGGCACTGGAGAACACTGTTGATGCTGCAACAGTTCCCCTTGTTGATCAAACCACGCATGGTCTTTTTTAAGCGGCCGTATTGCAGCGCGTACCAAACTCCACTGCCGGCCGCTAGATTTCGTAAATGGGTGTATGTTGTCAAACCGCGCAACGCGTTAGTTACTCAGTAGTCTGTGACGCTGAACATCATCACGTTCCTGAACAGCTCTCTAAGAGAGATCACCAGCACACTCGGGCTCAACAGAACCATGAGTATCGTCATCCGGTAATATTCAACATTGAACTCCTCCACAGGTCCAGGTTTTCTACATTTTGTGAACATCATAACGGGGGCCCACTTGGATTCGGTTTGAGAAATTGCATCGTGTGTGAAACAGTCGCCGTTCTCGCTGAATACAGCGACCTTGTCCAGTTGATCCACGTCGGTGACATTTGAGAGCGCCGCGTTGTTGAGTCACCTTTGTTAAACCCTGTCTACAATCCAGAACTGTTTTGTCGACTCTCAACGATTCAAACAGCTTGACTCTCATCCTCATTATTAGGTTTCTCACAATTGTACTGGTCTTGGTATCACCTAATCTGTATGATGTCTGGTCGCCTCTGATATGTTTCGGGCTACCGTACACCAGCAGCTTAGAACTGCTTCTATTGCACACGTCTTCCTCATTGCCCACGTGTGTGAGCCAGGTAGGTATGTCGGACGAATAATCCCTGAACGTGAAAAAGTTACCATCTAGGGTCAACAAGCGGGGAGTCACCCTTTCGCTGGGATCTAAGCGTTTCAACCAGTCGATCGATCTGGTCAGCACGTACAATGCCGGCGTATCAGCGTTGAGTTCACGGAGCAGTTCATATAACTCCGAGTTGGGTAAATGGTTATCCACCAAAGTGGTACAAAGACTGACCAAGCCTTTCCACTGTTCACCAAACATCGAATGCACAGGTGTGGATGACTCCGCCGCGTTCCATTGTGTCACTTGTTTGTAACCATCGAAAAACTGCGCGTACTGGAAGATGAAAATCCCATTGCGTACAGAACACCTACACATACCTCCCCTGGGGCCCGCGAATATAAGAGGGTGCATTTGTGTCATACGCTGTGATGAGAGAATCACGATTTCTTTGAAACGCGATATCTCCTTCTCGTTGCGGCTCTTGAGAATGACAATGGTTGTGTCTATCTCACCCTCGATTTTCTTACCTAACAAAAACACTGTACCCTGTGGTTCATCTATGCCTTCTTCTGGGGTCACCTCAGTTGGCAATTCAGATGACGGCTGTGCTGTGTTGTGTTGTTGGGATTCACGGTAACTTCCATTATCTGTGATCCTACTCAGCTGTTGCATGCCACGTTTGCATGACACGGGTTAGCGCGTGCCTCGATGCAATTGAGGTCCTTGGTCTGGCCTGCGGGTGGTAGGACAGTACCTGCGGTTCCGTGAGCGTCTGTGTGTCTAACAGGTAGTAACTCATCCACCCTATTCTGCGTCGTGTCCAGAGTTTGAGGGGAAACTCGACGGCGGTATACACCGCTCGAAGTGCCACCGTGGGCGTCGTCCACGGAGCCATATTTCAGACGCCTGACCTCCACTACGGAGGCGTCGGTTTCAACGGCCCTGCGTTTCTTTGTCATATACTTGCTATTGTATAACTTTTCTAGTTCTTTGACCTTCTTCGAATACCACCCGTAAGGCTGAATGTAACCGGGAGCCAACCTCATAAAGTCTATTCCATAGTATAATTTAGAGTCTGTATTTATCATCGTAATGGGGGATCCAGTTGAAGATTTATCCGCTATCAGCTTATTGAGCCCCAATGGGACGCAGTCGTTGCTTACTATTATGTCGGTCGATCTATACTCCCCTATCTGTAGAGACAAAGGTATCGGCTCGGAAGGCACCCGGGCCTCGCTGATATCCGTAGCCAAACACTGGTATCGAGGGAGGCTCAGCAGTTGGCTCGGAGACCATCTTTCTTGAGGGAACAATGTAATGCACAGTTGCCCCATAGAGACAAAGTACTTGTCTGCTATGTTGCTACCCATGCTGTCAAGGTGACATTGTATCATATGCGCGGTAGGTCTTGCGTCTTTGTGTTTCGCGTGAAGGGCGCTAGCGTTGAATGATGTCATGTAATTGTTCTGGAACACGGTGGTGTTCTCTGGATTGTACACACCTACCAAGTTGGATAGGTTTTCTGTGTATGTCATTTTACAATAACTTTGATGATCGGACTTGTACTGTATCAACGGCGAACCACTGAGTAACTCCCACATCACACAGTACCAACTGAATATGTCACTCCCAATGGCTGCGTTTAAACACCACAACACTTCGGGAGCCATGTTAGTGCGGTTACCCCGCGGTTGACCCGGTGTAGAAAAGTTGCATGATGTACCGAAGTCGCTGATCTTGAAAACGAAGGGTATCGGGGTTCTATCCTGCTGGTGACACACTAAGACGTTTCTGTACGTGAAATCCCTGTGCTGAATGGTTCTTGTTCTCAGGTAATCCAGTCCTCGAAGAGTATCCAGTTCCACGGCTGGCATGATCGAGGTATTTGTGCGCCACACGAACTCCTGAAGCGAGCACATGGCTCGTTCCATGACGAGCACAGCCCTCCCTCCCAACTAGTAACCAGGGCTTTCGCACCAAAAGCCTCCGAATGTGCGCAGAATGTTTGGATGTTTCATGGAAACACCGAGCATAAGTTCCTCCGTCTGGGATGCGATGTGCGTGTAGCGACTGAATTCCTCCTGTATGAAAGGCATGCTCCAGTTTACCATTTCCGGAAACATGTTGGTTTTTGCCACTAGGTCCTTCGTTATCTCCACGGACACCCCGAAGCCTCCGCGTCCCAACACCTTGATCGGCGTAGTCAAGAATTCGTTTAGATCAACCTCACATGTCAATCCTTGGGGTACATCTATGTCAATGTAGACGCTCCTTGGATCGCCTCTCTCGGTGCACTGTAGCGGTTCGTATTTTCGTCCTAAGTTGTCTATGGTCACATGCGCCCTGGGCTTGGTTGTATTGTATGTTGAGGGTAAAATTCCGTCTATCACGGGCCACCTTTGCTGAGGGCTTGCCTGTACACACTGAGTAGGGCACGTAGCAAACCGAGAAAATAGCGGAACGTGATGTTTTACTGTCTCGCATAACGCAGTCAGCCTTTGTGAGTACGGTGCCGTCACGGCGCATTGTATTACCATGAACAATACGACGGAATCAGAATTGTAGGTCACGCTATGTGGTCTGTAGTCTCTTTTTATGTGTACAACTAGGTGGGTTTTCCCTGTGATCTGAGGCTCGTCATTGATGCTCATCATACCCACATCTGTGCGCACTTGACAAACTCTCTTGAGTACGGTTACGGTGTCTTCATTGTGCCCAACACCCATGTCACTCACCCCTAGCCATTCCAGTACACCTTGTACATCGTTGTAACACAATGTCTTAACGTGATACAGATTGTGACGCTCTACCATGTCCAGTAGCTTCTGGATACTGGTTCGATTTCCCGTGCGAGCCATCTTTCCGGGTGATCGTAGGAACTTCGTGTCTTTGGGTTATAGCCGGTGCAGTAAATAGAAGATGAACTGTTCGATCCGCAAAGAGATCGTGTTCTCTGAACACGTGTCCGTGTTGCTCTTTGAGTGCCTGATAGTGGCAGGTGTGCCCGCTACTGGAGTGTTGCAACATACCGCGTGCAAGGATAAGAGCGTGATCCAAATTACCTTGCAACTCTTGAGAGACATGTGGCAAAGGGCAGATACGCTGTACATACCCAGAGCGGATCTAGAGTCTCTCCACCGAATGGAGTGTAAGAGTTGGACGGGTCAAGAGACACCAATCCCCGACCGGATAGGGATGGAGACGCGGAAACTCTCCAGATACTACATATATCTATTGTTTCGGTACTGCATGAGCTACGCGGGTCCTACGGCGTACAACCAGGCGGGCTTTGCTGCTAACTGCCTTAGTCGCATGACTCAATTGGAACCCACGAAACGCATCATTACCTTATCGGATGTACCCGAGAGCTGGCTGGAGTCTAAAGTATCTACCAACTACCCCTCAGCTCCACTTATCCCAGAAGGCATTGTTAGCGAGGTCCCATATTATCTACCACAGCCGCCGCCACCTCAACCTCTACAACATCAGCAGTACACACCACCTCAGCATCAGCGGTACACACAGCCGCCGCCACCTCAACCTCTACAACATCAGCAGTACACACCACCTCAGCATCAGCAGTACACACAGCCGTCGCCTCAACAGGTTCAAGAGGAGATGAGCTTCACCAAGCAGCCGGATCGGTCTCAACGTAAACTATATCCAGATATCACAAAACACCAAGTCGGTGAACCGGCTCAACCTAAAAGGGTTGCGGATAAAAGGACAAAGGCTGTGTTGGTGAAAGGGTGTTACGATTCGAACATTGAGAGCGATGATGATTAAAGTCTATATGTGTCACGGTTATGCATGTGTGTATGTGGGATCAAGCGCAGGCGGTGCGGATCAATGTGGTTGGATGAACTGTTTCCTGGTGGACCCAGAGAGCTCTATGAATACCACTAAGGGATGTACATTCAGTCAAATCGAGAACATTGCTAGCAGTGACAACATCTAGACCACATACAGACCGGGGTGATGGCCAATCCAAAGCTCATCAAGCCTGCACTGGGACATGACTGTCCTTCGGATGATAGCGATGACATCGGATGGATCTCACGTGCTATCCAATGCAGTAAAGACATGATGTGCGGTATTTGCAGGGAAGTGGTATTTGAAAAGGACAGTCTGAGGAAGCATCGATTCGGTATTCTACCCAACTGTGACCACTGCTACTGTCTTGTATGTATTAGAACCTGGCTGACTAGCAGATGTATCGATGGAAAGAGAGTAAAGACATACCCGACGTGTCGAACCGTATCACATTTCTTCGTCCCCTCCGACTATTGGATCGAAGACAGCAATGACAAGCAGAAATTGATCCAGAGATATAAGGATATCATGGCCAACAAACCATGTAAATACTTCGAGGGCCGCTGTCATCACGGGTCAAAGTGCTTCTACAGACACATAACTCAAGAGGCAGCCCAGGCTCAAGAGAGATGTTCAGATGATAATCACTTCAACCTGTCCCAGATGCTACTCAAGTTGCTTGCTGATGAATAATGAACTCCTGCTTTCTACCATCCTCATCATACATTCCCTCAGATGGACATGTTTCTATAAAAAAAGTCCTGTATAACACAAAATGTATGGCCCAGTGAGAAATGACACAGTTTGATAATAAAAAAAATCTTAACCGTTGTACTTGTACATATCATTTTATTTGTCACAGATCAACAATTCACATGCAACAGCTCAACAGCTTTAGGAAGGTGATGATTATCAGAGACGATCGTAATCCTTCTCACGTATACGAATCATCGTCTCCCGTCGCTAGGTCTCAAAAAGCCTCCCAGTCTAGCCTTCACGCCGCTCGGTCTGTCCTTGAATCCGTTGTATCGTCTCCCGTCGCTCAGTCTCACAAAGCCGCCCGACCTGTCCTTGAATCCGTTGTATCGTCTCCCGTCGCTCGGTCTCACAAAGCCGCCCAGTCTAGCCTTCATGCCGCTCGGCCTGTCCTTGAATCCGTTGTATCGTCTCCCGTCGCTCGGTCTCACAAAGCCGCCCGACCTGTCCTTGAATCCGTTGTATCGTCTCCCGTCGCTCGGTCTCACAAAGCCGCCCAGTCTAGCCTTCATGGGTATACGGTCACCGATGACGGTCCGTTCGGGTAATGAAGACTCAAAAGACTTGGATATGTTTCGTCTTGCGCTCACCCGATCCTTCACCGACAGTCCTTTGATTGTTAATGTCAGCCCGTCGATTTCAGAACCTTTCCTCTCTGTCTGTGTCTGACCCTGATCGGTCAGTAGTTTTTGCATCAGCGTCTTTCGTAACGTGGCGCACAGATTCAGGTGTTGTTCAGCGAAGCCTTCTCCGTATTCGTGCGGAATGGCTAGAAAACTATCAAATGCCATGGTCTGAAATCTGTCGCTTAGATGAGATTGGTTCCATAGCGTCAGGTAGTATTGCACAGCCCTTTAAGCCAGTGTACACAATACCCAAAAGCGCTTAGGTTTAGATGATTAAATAGTACGAGACTAGGGGGATGTGTTATAAACTCACCGATAACCAAAACGTCCAACCTCGGAGACTCCCAATGTCAGAATCGCGGTCAAATATCCAACCTAGGCTCAGATGTCCAACCTGGGTGATTTCTAAATATCCAACCTAGGCTCAGATGTCCAACCTGAGTGATTTCTAAATATCCAACCTAGGCTCAGACGTCCAACCTGAGTGATTTCCAAATATCCAACCTGAGTGATTTCCAAATATCCAACCTAGGCTCAGATGTCCAACCTGAGTGATTTCTAAATATCCAACCTATGCTCAGACGTCCAACCTGAGTGATTTCCAAATATCCAACCTAGGCTCAGACGTCCAACCTGAGTGATTTCCAAATATCCAACCTAGGCTCAGACGTCCAACCTGAGTGATTTCTAAATATCCAACCTAGGCTCAGACGTCCAACCTGAGTGATTTCTAAATATCCAACCTAGGCTCAGATGTCCAACCTGAGTGATTTCTAAATATCCAACCTAGGCTCAGACGTCCAACCTGAGTGATTTCCAAATATCCAACCTGAGGCTCAGACGTCCAACCTGAGTGATTTCTAAATATCCAACCTAGGCTCAGACGTCCAACCTGAGTGATTTCTAAATATCCAACCTAGGCTCAGATGTCCAACCTGAGTGATTTCTAAATATCCAACCTAGGCTCAGACGTCCAACCTGAGTGATTTCCAAATATCCAACCTAGGCTCAGACGTCCAACCTGAGTGATTTCTAAATATCCAACCTAGGCTCAGACGTCCAACCTGAGTGATTTCAACTGTCAGGTCCAACGCAAAACCTAAGGAAAGCCCCAGGTAGACTGTGACAGTGTTTCCAGATGCAGAACCAATCATCCAACTTGAAGGTTGATGACTCACACCTAGGGTCTTGGGTGTATATATATACACGCAGCGCACACTTTAGTACAACAGTCACCCTCACTCTTACAGACTCCCTGAGATATAACCCCGGGAGCTACAATGTCTATTTTGATACTCATGATCCTAGTGACAGGAATTACTTGTTGTCCACAGCGTAAAGCTGAACAAGTTGCTCGTGTAACTTTACAACGAGGCACTGTGTCGGTAATATCTTGTCCCCTGAAAACAACCAAGAATGTATCCTGGACTGGATTGGAAGGAGGACAGGGAGGTGTTCCTTGGGAGAAAGCCCTAGTATTCACAAATGTACAAGGACCAGAGAATCAGTTGTACCAGTGTCAAGACGGAACCGTGTCCGCTCTGGTAAACGTGACAGTTATCGACGGACCCTCGAATGCATCAGACGGAATCATCGATTATTGTAAGCATGGCAAAGTATGTGCTTTGCAGTGTCCCTTCTCCGATGATGCGGATTGGCCCGGTGTGATGTTGATGAAGGAGTTGTGGTGGGGTCAAGACTGGACAAATGTTCACATTAAGGTACAGAATTTCCTAGATCACACTATGACATTATAGGTGTTGTGTATAAGAACATCATAACATTATCACTGTCTACCATTCTACAGGGAGAGAGCCCGATAATGATCAGCCCCAGTGTAATGATGGCAGACTATGTGAGGAACCCATCCCTGATAGGCTGCAAGATACAGTACCGCATAACCGAGCTTTGTCATAAGCTAACAGGTTTGCCAGTGGGTCACACAATGGACGGTCCCACCAGGAAGATGAAGATGGTGATCGTCAAACCAGATCCCCAGATCGTACGACCTGTTGACAGAGACTTGACAAATACTGCAATCATACCGGTCACATTGGGTCAGCGTTTGGAAATCGAGTGTGAAGGTATTGCACGGGACAAGTTCTTCAATGAAATGTACTGGTTTAAGAAACCCTGCCGTGATGAATGTAAGAACGAGTTTTTTCCAGACACCGGAAGGGTCACGGAGCAGCCGATGAACACTACCCTGGTAGAAAACGTGCTAGGTCACCCAGTGTCTATGAAATTGGTGTTTGAACACGTTGAAATGTCTGACTTGAATAGCACATTCTATTGCAAGTTGGACTCCGTTGTTTCGCATGATGCCTTGACTGTGTATCTGAGAGATCACAATGTTCCAAAGCGTAGATTCCCATCCGTGGTCACAAAGGCCGATGATTAAAACGTCAATGTGACCATTACTATGGTCTTTCAGTTGTATACCCTATGCTAGCTGAACATTATGATTATTGTGCATGGTACCTTGAGCATATCCCGCTGTACTGAGTGATGTATCCTATCTCCCAATGTATCCCCTATGCTAGCTGAATGTGATAATGAGTATTGATGGTACCTTACTGAATGAATATCCCACTATACTGAATGAATGTATCCTGCTGTATCCTAGCTCCTATCCTATCTTGTTTGTATAACCTATGCTAGCTATATAAAAACATGATAATTGTGCATTAACCCGCTGTATGTTACATATATCAAATAAATATATCTCTCGGACAACATATGTAGAGCATTACATTCAAGTACACATGAAATGCAAATGTTCATTCATCTTCTTAACATTTTATTCATGTGGTTATCATGCTAACATAAAGACGCTTTGCTTAGTGACAGAAAGGGGATGATATTTCTCATAGGGTCCCACAGCGGTGCTCTGGTTAATGTCACTGGGACTTGCACAGCGGCAGAAAGGCAGAGAAGAAAACGTAGCAGATGACATTCCTCATCCCATCATCGTAAGTCCCACTGGTCAATATTCGTATCATGTCCTGGGAGCACCTACGATTGGCCTCGATTTTAGTCCGAACCTTAAGAGTGTGGTCCAGTTCGATTGTGAGCCATACATCAAAGTCGTGGTCGTTTAGCTTGTCCACATTGACACCTGGCATGTAGGTGCTAGGAGGCTCCCCCGCGGCATTGTGAACAGCTAGCATAAAGGAGGCGCATGCAAGATGTGTCTTGCGCATATACGTGGTATAGGTACTGTGCATATGCAGACGCTGATGTATTTGCTGCACAACGTCCTTCATTGTATTGTACCCTTCAACGGAGAACATGGTCTTGTATCTCTGGTAGCTCGAAATCATCACTCTAAAAGTCAGCTTGTACGCAGGTGACTGTCTGGACAACCTGACCATCTTGTTGAATATTTTACGAGAGTCGCGCTTCTGCTCACGTTCTGTCATCTTGAGCACCTTCGATGTTGTGGTCTTTGGTAACTAGAGCTTCGGGTCTGCCTTTACAAAAACAATTCCTCGCGTCTCGCAGACTGTTGGGATAATATTCTATACACTGTTTGGTTAGTGGCCCTTATCCAACCACAACAACTTCGTATAACCTCATGAGCCTCAGAACACTCCAGCCGTGGTTGGCGTATAAGACGGATGTTAAACGGAACCCCTCCAATATTCTGGAACTACAGCTGACCCCTGTCAAGATGGAGAATTACCTAGAAGAGTCAATCCTGGGCAAAGGAGCATACGGAATCGTGTACAAAGTCAAGTGTGTGAGAACGGGAAATGTGTTCGCTTTGAAATGTCACACCCACAGCGTAGCGGATTCGACTGTTAGAGAACTTTCCTGCCTGGCCGCGCTAAGGGGTCACCCGTATGTGGTCCACATGTACGATTGTTTCGATCACGAAGGGAAGATATACATGCTCATGTTGAGTGATGCAATTCACAACGAATACGGGATGACCTGCAGCAACCTACGTCGTGCACAGCTACTCCCCTTGAGTTTCATTGCTCATTTCTCTGTACAGATAGCCAGTGCTCTGTCTTACATGCATCGATTGAATATGATACACAGAGACTTGACTCCTTTCAATGTGCTGTTGACAGAAGATCTCACTGTAAAAGTAGCTGACGTGGGCCTCTCTAGACAAGCCACCAAGTGGATGAGCCCGAACATGGTCACGAAAGCATACAGAGCCCCGGAATTGTTTGTAAATGATTGTACGGATTATACCTGCGCTATAGACACGTGGAGTCTGGGGGTGATAATAGTGGATGCGATGGAAGGGCGGATAGTGTTCACAGCACGTGGACAATTCTCCACTTACCAGATTATTGTAAAGACCCTATGTCCCAAAGACCACCCCTGTGCATCATCCACACCATGGAACCCTGACATCGTAATGCCTAATGTGATGGAATGTGGTATAGTGAAAAGGATCACTTTCAAACTGTTGGCTTTCCGTGAGAATGAGAGACTTCTAGCTCACGAACTGCTACAGGACACAGAATGGATGAGAATCGCTCATATGACCGAGGACGACAAAGTCACAGTCAGAAACATAATCAAGTGTGCAAGGATGTAAGAGACAGGATGGAACTGTAATATGTTTATTATGGCACTGTACAACCCACAATAAAATATTGACAATATATGGTGACTTGTTATTATAAGGCCTTATGGGCGGTGCGCAGGACACGTTCACAGGTCAAATCACGAACATCCGCACTGCTATGCCAATGACAAGAGATGTCAGGATGTTATGTGGTTGGATGGCAGACCCCTCAGATTTCCAAGCTCGCTCGAATTCGTCTACCTTCCTCTTAAATTCCCGCAGACCTGCAGATAGGTGAAATAGAGAAACCAAACTGTGAGCTAAAAGCCTACTGCAGTTCATAGACCATACAAAAAAATAAATAAAAAGTGCAACGTACTGTCACTAATGTTCAGCAGTTTCACATGTGTATTGACAGCCCCCAACTCCTTCAACTCCGGTCTCACGAACATTGACTTTCTGGCGCTGGAGGCATTAGCCTGTGCTCGCAGAATGAATGTGTCCTTTCCTATTCTGTACATACCCTCATCTGTGCACTTGAAAACCTGAATGTTAACTTGGTATCCCAACGGGGTCCTTGTCAGATTGTAGTACTCCCTATCATACACGACTTGATTGTCTTTATAAAAAGGCTGTAGGGGACTGTCCAGGTATCCTGGCAATCTGACAGCTTTACCCATTGTACCCATGATGGTAGTGATGTTAGGTGTAGGAGGTGTTGCCCTTTCTAAGACATAACAATCAACCGTACGCGCCACCAACAATAGCAGACTCAGATGCATGATTGTATCGGACAAGTGTAGATCAGCACTACACAAGGGCAAGTGTATAAACCAGGAGCTGGAACCTCTGAGCCTTTTTATATTCACCAGATATCCAACCTAGACGGATGGGAGTGGCTTGTTATCGTCCTATCACAGTTACTGCATATTACGTCATGGTACATGAAGGATTGTTTGCAGGCTGGGTCTTACCACTCACCAACCAAGACAGAGGTATCCAACCAGCCAACTGTGGTACATGGCTTTGGCTTGAACGCCTCTTGTGCACTATTACACAACACTTTATTACACAACACTTTAATACACAACACTTTATTACACAACACGTTCATGTAAGCAGGGTTAAAATATATGAACAACGCCTCCAGTTTGTTTAACAAAAACTTTTCAGGGAGTGGTATTCATGGATACAAGCCATGGGGCCGATTATCCCTATCACATTCTGACAGTTGGGCTTTCTTTCAATATTCTCAACTTTAGATGTAGAAGTAACAGATGACTCCTATGCTAACTTTAGTCCCTCCCAAATTGATCATCTTGTTGATAGTGCTGCAGGCTCACTACGAATAACACTCGACTCTATCGCCCCACTAAAAAAGAAGATAATAAAACAGAGGAGGTTAGCTCCATGGTATAACCCGCAAACCCGCAAATTAAAACAAACATCGCGAAAACTTGAAAGGAAATGGCGTTCCACCAATCTGGAAGAATCACGTTTAGCCTGGCAAGATAGTCTTAAAATTTATAGGAAGGCCCTCCGTAATGCCAGAGCAGCTTACTACTCATCATTAATAGAGGAAAATAAGTACAACCCCAGGTTTCTGTTCAGCACTGTAGCCAGGCTGACAGAGAGTCACAGCTCTGTTGAGCCATGTATTCCTATAGTAGTAATGACTTTATGAGCTTCTTTAAAGATAAAATTCTAACTATTAGAGAAAAAATTCAGCACCTCCTGCCCTCGGTTGGTGCTGACTTGTCTTCAAACACGGGAACCTTGGAAACAACTGTAAAACCTGTACATTTAGACTGCTTTTCTCCCATCAACCATGATCAACTAACTTCCATGATTTCCTCATCTAAGCCATCAACGTGTCTCTTAGACCCCGTCCCAACTAGGCTGCTTAAAGAAATTTTACCCTTAGCACTTATGTACTAGATATGATCAATCTGTCCTTATTTAAAGGCTATGTGCCACAGTCCTTTAAAGTAGCTGTAATTAAACCTCTTCTTAAAAAGCCCACTCTTGATCCAGGGGTTTTGTCAAATTATAGACCTATATCTAACCCTCCTTTTCTCTCTAAGGTCCTTGAGAAAGCAGTCGCCAATCAGTTGTGTGACTTTCTACACAACAACAAGCTGTTTGAGGATTTTCAGTCAGGATTTAGAGTGCATCATAGCACAGAGACAGCACTGGTGAAAGTTACAAATGACCTTCTAATTGCATCAGACAAAGGACTTGTCTCTGTACTTGTCTTACTAGATCTTAGTGCTGCATTCAGATACCATTGACCATCACATTCTATTACAGAGACTAGAACATTTTATTGGCATTAAAGGTACTGCACTAAGCTGGTTTAAATCCTATTTATCAGATCGATATCAGTTTGTACACGTTAATGATGAATCCTCTATGCACGCCAAAGTTAGTCACGGAGTTCCACAAGGTTCTGTGCTTGGACCAATTCTATTTACCTTGTATATGCTTCCTTTAGGCAATATTATTAGGAAGCACTCCATAAATTTTCATTGTTATGCAGATGATACCCAATTATATTTATCGATCAAGCCAGATGAAACCAATCAATTAGCTAAACTTCAAGCATGCCTTAAGGACATAAAAACCTGGATGACCTGCAATTTTCTGATGTTAAACTCAGACAAAACCGAAGTTATTGTACTTGGCCCCGAACACCTTCGAAACACATTATCTAAAGATATAGTTTCTCTAGATGGCATTGCCCTGGCCTCCAGCGAAACCGTAAGGAATCTTGGAGTTATCTTTGATCAGGATATGTCCTTTAACTCCCACATAAAACAAACTTCAAGAACTGCCTTTTTTCATTTACGTAACATTGCAAAAATCAGGCACATCCTATCTCAAAAAGATGCAGAAAAACTAGTCCATGCATTTGTTACGTCTAGGCTGGACTATTGCAACTCTCTATTATCAGGCTGCCCCAATAAATCCCTTAAGACTCTCCAGCTGATTCAGAATGCTGCGGCACGTTTACTGACAAGAACCAGAAAAAGAGAACATATTTCTCCAATTTTAGCTTCTCTACACTGGCTCCCTGTAAAATCCAGAATAGAATTTAAAATCCTTCTCCTCACCTTCAAAGCCCTAAATGGTCAGGCACCATCATATCTTAAAGAGCTCATAGTACCCTATTACCCCACTAGAGCACTGCGCTCCCAGAATGCAGGGTTCCTTGTGGTTCCTAGAGTCTCTAAAAGTAGAATGGGAGCCAGAGCCTTCAGCTATCAAGCTCCTCTCCTGTGGAACCAGATCCCAGTTTGTGTACGGGAGGCGGACAACCTCCTCACATTTAAGAGTAGGCTTAAGACTTTCCTCTTTGATAAAGCTTATAGTAGGGCTGACTCAGGTGACCCCTGAGCCACCCCTTAGTTATGCTGCTATAGGCCTAGACTGCCGGGGACTTCCTATGATGCACTGAGCTCCTTTCTCCTCCTCTTCCTCTCCATCTGTACGCCCTCATATCCCATCAATGCTTGTTATTAATTCAACTTCTTCCCGTAGTTGTGTGCTTTCTCTCCTCTCTCTCTCTCCCTCTCCCCTTCTGTTGCTTTCTGCAGGTATTTCTGCCTCTGGAGCTGTGGAGTCTGGGTCTGTGGTTGCTGCCGCCTGCTGCCCCCGTGCTCCTGCTCTGCACCCGCTGATGCTATTGCTGTTGTTGTTATTAGTATTGCTATTATAATGTTGCTCTTAGTGTTGTTTCTGTTGGTGTTAACATCAATGCCATTACCATATCTATGCTGTATTGTGCTGCTGTATGTTCTCTTTCCTCCTGCTCTCTCTCTCCCGCTCCCCCCTTCCCCCTTCAACCCAACCGGTCGAGGCAGATGACCGCCCACCTTGAGCCTGGTTCTGCTCGAGGTTTCTACCTGTTAAAAGGGAGTTTTCCTTGCCACTGTCGCATAGTGCTTGCTCATGGTGGGAACTGTTGGGTCTCTGTAAATATAAAGAGTCGGTCTAGACTTGCTCTATTCGAAAAAGTGCCCTGAGATAACTTTGTTATGATATGGCGCTATATAAATAAAACTGAATTGAATAGATGTCCAGGTCACACTGAACCGCGAAATACACTAAGTCATCGTGATGTATGTGATGTGATCCTCTATGTATACAAGATAATGGTCCAGTGCCACGTCCTCCTTGGTTCCCAAAAACAGATACAAGTCCTTTACATTGTTCAGTGATATCGGTATATAAGAATCTAGAGCAGACCGAATATCCTGTAGAGCTCCAGGGGTTGAGTTGCTTACACTCCATCCATCCACAAAATCCGGATTGCACATAGAGTCTGCATTCATCACGTACACCGTTCCGAAACAATCAAGAAAACAGGAAACCATTCCCGGTTCATTCCCCGTGATGCAGAGCAATGCCGTTGGTATGTAAGAGGAAGACACAAACAGTACGCGGTGATGGTCACAGGAGAACCGCGGTTCAAGACACGCCAATCTACTAGTTATGTACTGCTTATATACATCCGTGCAGTCTTCATCCTGGAAAGGTACGTACACTCCATCATACGGTGAGTCCAATGTCAGAACGGCATCGTAGTTAAAGTCCGCATCCATCACATTTTTATTCATGAACAAGCTGTGCGCATTAAGTTCCTGTTTACCCCCTTTGATCACGGCGTAATCCACAATCAAGTTGTCATAGACTCCTCTGGGTCTCATTGTGGTCATGCTACTACCTAGGTAGCGTACTGCTCTGAGGCATTTCAGCGTTACAGCAGTCAGGGTTACTGTGGGAGGTGTGTCTCCCTGACGCCGCCTTGACCGCGGTGGATATTACGTGATACACAACGTTTCTCATAGGCTTCCATACAGTATACGTATCATGATGAATCCCCTCTGTTAATATCTGCTTCAGAGACTGGGGCAAATTCTCGTTGACCTCGATGTTAGTTCTATGAGTTAAATCCTGGTCCACAGTTAGGATCATAGTCAGATCGAAGTTGCTGTTGGCCATTTGTCTGGGGTTCCGGAACGCCGAGTTAAAAACAGTTTGACTCCCCTCCAAAGACTTTCCTTTCTCCAAATAATAGACGGACGGGGAATGTACTTCTTCCATAAGGCTGTAGTATGTGTGGTGCTCAGAAGGACATGTGTATATATTATACAAAGTCTTACTCAATTCTGGATAGCCGGTTGAGGACATGGAGGTCTTATATAGAGTAAACCCTGACAGTCTCACAGTGAACTTCAGTGAAAACACGGGTGGGTTCTCATCAAGTAGTAGCCTCTGGGTTTCGCGTTGCACCTTCAATAAAGGAAAGCAGGGGATCCTATGCATCTCTTGTTTCCAATTTTCACACATTCTCCTTTTGGTCACCAGGGTACCGCTTACCTCCTGATCTCATACGCTCTTAAGATCTGTGTTGATGACGCGTAAACGTTAATGTTTGACATAGGTTCAATTGGTGATTATGGGTTCGATGGGGATTGTGTAAAGAGGTAATGGTTACGGTCACCTTATCAGATACCACTGTATGTACGTCTGTATATGATCAGACTCTCGTGGCAACCACATGAAGGCGTGCAGCGATGCATATCCACGTGCACACACTCGTCGAACTCTTGACTTATCTGCTCCAGCAATTCACCAGGATTTGTATGTCCGGTCACGTAAATTTCTCCAATCATTACGATGTATTCTCCTTTGAATTTGCTGATTATTCCATCGTACCCCGGGGCATGGAAACAGGGATATATGAACATCAGCGTGTCTGCGCTGATGTACCTGTCGATAGCTTCAGTGCATGACAGTTGGGTCACCATATCAGGAGTAGGTTCTATGTCAGTCACATGTACGATATTCGCACCTAGCACATTGTACGCCAGGTAACATTCTATCAGACCGTGGCCGCTTCCCACGGCTAGTATTTCACTCATACGCGGCAAAGGTAGCTTTGACATTTGTTCTACTAGATCTGAGAAACAACTGTTTCCGTATTCGAATCGCACAGGATTCTCATTAAGTACATTTTCAATGTACAGACATGTAGTTTTCCAAAAGTCACAGGGTTGCGGGTGGACACCGGACTCCTTTGCTACAAGTGTTTTAATGGTCTCCTCAGATAGTATGTTGTGGTTCTTGTGCTGACATATTTGGAACGCGATAGCCTCCATGGTAGATTTAATGGGCTAAACATATCACATTCAGGTTAATAGCCCAGGGATTGGATACACGAGGCTTGGTTCGATTTGACAGCCCAAAGTTTAAGGCTTGGTTTGTTTGTGTTGACAACAAGGCGGCAATCCATGTGTGTTAATGGAATCCCATACCGGTCTGACAGGTCAGACTGTAGTATATAAAGCTGTTCACTCATGCATGCACATCTATTTCCCAGTGACCATGCGTATTCTCCTATTCAACACTCTGATGCCTTCGCTGCAATCCTCTCAGGGAGACCGTTCTCAGCCTAAGCGCAGCCAAGGTCATCGAGCCGCTGCTCCCCAGCTGAGTTGTCCTTTCTCACGGTTCTTTCCCTGTCGCTTCGGGTTCAATTGCGCTTATCTGACTCGAGTGAGGTCCACCCCGGAGCCCCGTTTGTGCTCAATCTGCTTCGAGCAGGTACTGTCCCGTACTCTCCCGTTCTTCGGCATCTTGTCCAGCTGCAACCACTGTTTCTGCTCGAAGTGCATTATACAATGGCGAGACCAAGAGGGTCTTGATCTGGCGCTACTCACATCATGCCCGGTGTGCAGAGTTCCCTCTAGGTTTGTGTTACTGAGCTCTACATTTCCCACGTCTGAGCGTGATAGAGTAGAGAGATTTTCAGCCTCTGATGCGATGATTGTGAGTGTAATAGATGTAGAGGGACGCCTGTGACGTTGTTATGATTGTGGGATGGGGTATATGTATATAGCGCTGCTTATTTTTTATAAAAGTATCAAAAGTCCCAAACATCCAACCTAAACCAAAACATCCAACCTAAACCGAAACATCCAACCTGGGGAACTCCGAAACATCCAACCTAAACGGAAACATCCAACCTGGGGAACTCCGAAACATCCAACCTAAACCGAAACATCCAACCTGGGGAACTCCGAAACATCCAACCTAGACCGAAACATCCAACCTAAACCGAAACATCCAACCTGGGAACTCCGAAACATCCAACCTAGACCGAAACATCCAACCTGGGGAACTCCGAAACATCCAACCTAGACCGAAACATCCAACCTGGGGAACTCCGAAACATCCAACCTGGGGAACGTCCAACCTGGGATGTCCAACCCTCATCTATTCTCCTTATAGTTTGTAACTACGCACAAACACTTGTTAAACCATGGCTAACGATCCACGTGTAAACTGGTGCGTCACACTGAAAGAATACGCTGATGTCAACAAGTGCATTATCAAATATAACACCAGTGCAAGTGGAGAACCTCACAATCCAACGTTCAATGTCAAATTAGTCTGTAACGATACACTTGAAGCCAGTGGCATAGGTAAAACAAAAAAGATCGCAAAGGCTCAAGCTGCACAAGCGTTGATGGAACTGTTGGCCCCAGTTAAGGAAAATCGTGGCGAGACTGACAGTGACCACTATAACGTCATTGGAGAACTACAGGTGAGTTTGGCATTTACTGTCCCATCTTCACCGTGTATGAGGGTTATAATTGAAAATTTAGTTCCCTTTACGTATTAGGAATTGTGTCAGAAGAACAAGTGGCCTCTACCGCGTTACACTGAGACACCCAGGGCTCCTTTCATCTGCTCTTGTGATGTCACCGTGATCGTGAAAGAGTACGAGGGTAAAGTGGAAATAAGCGTGACAGGTAGGTACATTGGATAATGTGTGGATGTCGGCCAGTACAGACAGATATCTAATCCACATTATGTCTTTGACACCTCAGCTCCTGGACCCTCCAAGAAAACTGCTAAAGGCGTTGCTGCGAAAAGAGCACTAGTCCTCACTAAGTGTTTCGATGTTCCGGCACCCGAGCAAGTCTGAACCAAGACATGCCTGAGATCACATCCACCACAGTCCCGAGTAAGACAACCAGTAACGGTCACGGGTTCACCGACCCCACACTGTGTCAATGGAGCATGGGTCTGCTTGCAGTGTTTGCTGTGGTTGCATCTATGTATGGTATATATTACATGTGGGTACTATGTGCACGTATACACAGGCACCGCAAGCTGCGTACTTTTTATGATACCACCGTGTGAAATATTTTCTACCAATAAAACACTTAAACATTTCTATGTAATCATTGTCTTTATTTGTTTTAGCATGACATTGAACACAGGACAAATGTTGGTTCATGCAGTGTAGTGTAGCTGAGGTTGTTGTCACAGCTTAGAACCTCCAGGACCCTGGATGTCACACCACGTTATCATCATTAGACTCTGTGGAGAAGATGCAACACATGAGTAACTTTATATCACATTGTTGATGTTCCACATTAAATTATAAGCTTATAAGCATGTTACCCCCTTCCACGTCTCCAATCACTGATGAGTCTTCCGCTTTCACAACATGGTCTTCACGCTGCTGGGTCACCACATCATACCTTGTGTCCTCAAAGGCACATGTTGTGGGGCCGTAAACGAGGTCAATCGGATGCGAATGTATAATTGAACATGGTTTGTAAATGTGAGAAGATGACCGTATACGCCATACTCTGAGCAGCTAACACCAACCCAAACACAATCATCAACGGAGCCGCTATGAAGGTGATTTTGAGCCAATCGTCCTTGTCCATAATCCACCAGTAATTACTATAGTTGTCATTATGGTCAACCATTGTAGAGTTCACGTTTCAGGTGGATTGACAGGATGTACCAGACTTTCCGCTGTGTAAACAGTGGCTCAGTGTGTTCCACACCAATGAACAGGGCACAGTAAATTAGTACCAAAGATTTCTTTATTGAGCACACATAGAAACATAGATGCCAACACATACAAAGAAACAGATGCCATTGACAATCTTATTCCGGACATCATGACAGCCAAGCTAGCATTAGTGAGTTGATGACATCTCCATCACCAGGTCAGTTTGCCCGATTTGCGTGAGGATCAGACTCAGTACAAACGCTGCATTGTCACTGTGAGTGGAGACCATGGCATGCGATAAGTCGTTGACGTCCATTAATTCGATAACACCGCATCGCAGACGACCATATCCTTGAACCATCTCCCAAGCCAGATATTGTTTGACTCGTTGTAAGTCACGCTCCGTAAGTTTTGCCAGTACGGCTCTCACGGTAGTTTTGTTGATTGCGGTTTCCAGTTTCTGGTCCAGGAGTTTCTGGTCTAGGAGTCTGCTCATCTCAATATCGGTTTCGCTGAAGACAGGATCCACAGTTTGGAGTATCTGGACCATAGTACTCCACGCAACATCCCGGGTCAAAAAAGACCACATTATCTGGACTAGGGCTTCAGGGTATTTCTCATAGGAGTTATCAAACTTGTGTTTTTTAAGCATCATACCGATTTGCGTGATTAGCTCATGGTCCAGTGGTAGTTTTTGTATTCTTGTATAGCCTCAACCACTTTGGCAAAGTTCACCTTGTTCTTATTCAGATAGTTCGTCATGGCGAATATCGGAGTCAGCTTCATTGTACCTCCTTGCTGGTCAAACTGCGCCCGGTTACGTGCTTTGGATGAGATTATGTGTGCATGGGTACACAGGCTCTTTATATACACACCACATCCTACCGAGTATCCTCCCCATGGATGCCACGCTGGTACACGGAAATCACTCAGGGTGGACGTTTGAGCTTAGGTCCGATGTTTGGAAATCACTCAGGTTGGCTGTTTGAGCTTAGGTCCGATGTTTGGAAATCACTCAGGGTGGACGTTTGAGCGTAGGTCGGACGTTTGAGTGCAGGTCCCAGAGTTTTGTTTACTTTCAGATATATGCTGGTTGGTGCATCCTTAGAATGTTCTTCTCCATATATATACACGAGCTGAGAGACATACCGCAGGTACTATCAACCGAGGTTTGGTTCCTACAGCACTCTAGGAAAGATAGTAAACAACATAGGATATGAATTCCTCCGGGTTGTTTGTTTTGATGACCTTTCTGATCTCTACTACTCGTGGCTTGTACATGGATCAAGGCCCATTGCACAAAACCCTCACGGCCTTGATGGATAGACTACCTTACCTGCGTAAGGTTTCTGTAACCTCTCCCATTATGAGTAGCAGGACCTGTAAATGGAACATGCAAGGTTTGGCAATTGGGGAGTACGGAGTGGATCTAGGTCTGGTATATATGATGTCTACCAATTGCACTGAATACACCACAGCCTCTTGGATGGCGACGTTCCCCTGTGTACTCATCAGGGGCGCTCCTCATACCACATGTTTGGGTCCCCTGCCTGCCGGTGCAGACGAAAAAGTTTGGGAGTTCTGATATAAATATGGACATTCCTACGCGTTGGACAGGGTCCTTTGCTGCAGCTCCTCAGAGGCCACTGGGCGAGTCTACATCTTTTGAGAAACTCAACTGCGAAAGTCTCAGCGGATTAGCGGTAGCCAGAGCCACCCAGCGTATTGGAGTGTACACTGGCGATGGAACGGTTTTGTGTCAAAAGACCAAGATGGCCTTTCACATCACAGTACAAGGCCTTGGAGTGAACGTCGGTCTCCGTGTATACGCGAAATCAGATGTGGTGGACCTCGTCACTAAGAATGTATCTTGGGAGTCTGGATTCAGCAACCAGGACCTTGTTGTCTCTACGGCTGGGCAGATAGTGAGTTATTCCAAAAAACAACTGGGTGGACAGCGTGTAAAACTGGAAGGGAGGACACGTACCTTTATCTCTAACACAGAGACGGGAAAACCCAGACTGTGCCCTGTGAGTGCCATGAGCAGCGCCTGCTGTGTCATGAACTCCCTGTCAGAGAGTGAACTGGAGACCTTGGGTAATGTAACCGGATTCAACGTTCGTTTATGGTACCCCTTCAGTGATAGGGTTGTCATGAGCGGATATGTCTTGGGAACCCAGGGTGTACTTGACGTTACGTATTCGGCCTCAAAATTGGACACAAAGGAGCAGGCTTGGATGGAATTGCCATTGGATACAACGACCAGGTGCACTCCGCGCCTGTATAGTTTCTCAGACTGTTCAGGACTTCAGACCGGAGCGCCCAAGCTGGGTCCGTACCATAATGGGGGGAACGTAGCCCTTTACAAGTTTCCTTAGACACGCTACCATTGGTATATCCACAACCATGCGTGTATGTATAGGGGAGACTGTCATAGGCACGCCGTTATTATGGTTTCTATTTCCTCTAGATATTGCGTTTCCCATGTACTGCGATTTCTGTTTTGTGATACATTGCTGACTAATCAATAAAAGCGGTATCTCTCTCTCTCTGTGTGTGTGTGTGTGTGTGTGTGTGTTCACAATACACACACAGTTAACCCGATACCTGAACTGTTCATATGAGCAGATTAACGTCCGACCCCGAAGGGGTTCCAGTGTACAACCCTCATCTATACGTCCGACCCTGAAGGGTTTCCAGTGTACAACCCTCATCTATACGGATGTGAATTCGCCTTAAAAGAGTGTTACCAGGGGTCTTGGTGAGCTGTTTTGTGCAGAACAACATAATGGATTCAATGATCAATGTCACAGTCAGCAATGGTACGGTTGCAAATACAACAAACGATGCTCAATGTTATCACCTCTATGAATACAACCGTACCCTGTACATTCCCTTTCTACACGGTTTCGTTATGATCACGGGCTTGGCTGTCAACCTGTACATGCTCATCATGATCCACTGTTCCAAGGATACAACTCAGCGAAAACCTGTCCGCGATGTCGACGTGTTCTTTTCGCATATGGGAATTTGTCACATTATCACTTTGCTGTGTATCCCTGTATGGGTTACACAGATGATCCTCGTGAAAGGTTGGGCGTTTGGCTTCATTGTGTGCAAACTGATGAGGTGCAATCATGGTATGTAGCATTCACTTGGAACACAACATTGTTTCTTGTGTCAGTAATGTCATGTCATTTAATTCATATCAATATGTTCAGGCCTGTTTTCAGTACGGAATACTTCTCATGGTCTATATCAACATCGAGAGATACATGAAGATGGTGCACAACAAGACAACGTTCAACTGTCTCTGTCTGATGAGTAGAAGACACTCCTACAGAAGGAGACTCGTGACCAAGTTGTGCGCCTGTCTTCCCGCGGTCTCTGCGATTCTGAACATATGCTATTACACAACTCGGCCGGTTTCTGAGCATACTGTGATTTGTTTCAACAGTATGCATCCTCATCTTCAGATTGTCATGGTTTGGGTCAAGTTTAGCATTTGTTTCCTGTTACCCCTGTCCCTTCTCATCTACTGTAACGGTATGATAATGTACAGTGTCAGAAAGCATATCAACAGTAACCCCTTTGGAGTTACCATGACAAGGGTTCACGTTCTACCTCTTCTCACTGTTATGCTCTTTATATGTTGCTGGACACCTTGGATTGTCAGCGTTATATACTATCGCTGGCATGTCGAATGTGAGGAGGTGAAGTATGTTGTGCTCAATGTCTGCATAGGTATAGGAAACATGTACTGTATCACAAGTCCCACATTGTATATCGTCATAATGTTTCATACCAGGGGTTCACATGTCAGCAGGACATTGTCTGCTGTGTCCGCATCGAATGAAACGGGAATGTAATGGACATTGGAATTGACGTATAAGGGTTGCCATTCCTGTAACACGCTGTATGTGCCATAAACTAAGTATCAAATAAAGATGTTCTTTGCATTCCTGGTACATTATTATCACCACAGAGGTATTATACTTTATTTTAAAAGTAAGAGGACATAGATACAAGTATGCGTTCAGTTCACTCTATCCAGTTAGATGGACCCGGTCCGTATCGAACCTACTGCACCCCCTCATATACCACATTGACATTAATGACCAAAGATACAGGTATTGGTTACGTTTTTATTGTCTCACAGTGTGTCTCAATGTAACCACGAATGCTCAAGACCCCCGTGTTCTGGGTCTACTCTTGCGAGTTTTCTCTTCTTTGCTCTCCACACGTCTTCTTCCTGCTGGCCATTAGTCCTTTTCCGCGATCTGTCACCTGGCTCTTCCGGCGGGTGTTCTTGTGTGTCGAGCACCACACCTTTTCTGAGGGCCAGCGCTGCGCGTCCATTTGACTCACGCATAGCCCATGTCATTGCAATAAGCTTCCTACATTTTCTGGGTCTTGCCGTTATCAACTCTCCTTTTACAATCATCATTGTCGTAGCATAGTCCCATTTCAACATCTCCACAGAGACTACAGAAGTCCCGTGAACGTGGTTAAACACCTCCGTGGCGTCTTTCCATTCCCAATCCTCCTCTAGCTCTGCTATGTGACCGCGTTGATCACGGTTGACTCTCAAATGTATCTTGTCTTGTTCATACACGGTCCGCGTAGTGCAATACGAGCTCATGTTTTTCACGGGCATGCCCGCGTACTCGCTTGAGTACACGCTCAATCGGGGTCCGTGGAAGGTGCCCCTTGGCCCTAGTTTAGATTCGCTCTGGTGCGTCTTATTACACGCTTCCTTGGGTTCGTTCTCACGCATCTCCCTTCTGATAACCCCCCCCGTAATACAAGGGCGCGGAACACTGGAACGTCTCCCCTCCTAGCACACACTTATTGAACGTGAGCTTGTTCAAGGGTTCGATGGCTATGGTTGCTTCCAGTATTATAGAGCGCTCCGGGTCCTCGTTGAAGTCTAAGTTGAATGTCAATCTGGGTATGGGCGATTGCTCGTCGTTATCAGTCAAACATAACCCGAATGCATACACGTCTTCAACGTCTCCTTTCTCATAGGCCTCTATCATCGCTGTACCGATCTGCTCCCAGAAACCAGCGTGAGACCTTGGAGCGTATAGGGCAAGCAAATCGTACACGGCTTCGAGTGGAATTGATATAGAACCGACCTTCTTGTGGGAATTGGCGTGGCCCCTCCTGACACGCAGACCGTTGTTGGCTGCGTACTTACACGTACACAGCGTGTAGGTCTTATTGGCGGTTGCGTTATCCTGAGCAGGCACCTTGCATGTCAAGCACAGTAGGAGCATCTCGTGTGCCATGCCGTCACCGCCCTTGATATGTTTCTTGGAGAAGTACATGGTATCTATGCCCGAAATGCACAACCGACCGTCTTTCAAAGTGGTCTTCAGGTGCTGCTCATTGATCTGGGTTAAGATGTAACCCAGTACCTTACACGCAAAGCGACCCTGTGTGTCGATCACTCGAGGACATATGTCGGGCAGACATGCTGCCACGCACAGCTTGTAGACCGTGTTGATTTCCAGACAGATTTGTCCAAAGGATAGCATGTCCAGTGCTTTCAGTCTGTTCTCATTCAGCTGCTTCATGTAACCCCTCAACTCGGACCAACCATTCTCATCCGGAATCTCGGTCCACGGAGGGATCCATATGTCAAACACAAAATGACACGCCAACTTCATGGCCTCTGCAAACACTAGCTGGTTGATGCAGAATGATACCCTCCGACCAATAACTCCTGTGCATACGATGTGGCTAGCGTATAGGGCAGCCACGCAGGCGTCTCTGGCCTTGTCATATCTCACACCGAACTGCATAATATCGGACTCGGCGATCATCGTCGCGGCTTGGATTATGTTCTGTCTGTACAGGCACACATCTCTCCACCGTGTCCTGTATTTGCTTGGTGCTACGCGTGCGAGTGACGCACTCAGGGAATTCTGAGTCCATTATTATACATCGATCAGCCCACGCGTCGCTCACGAACCCCATGGTGTTGGTATTCCACACAAAGCCGCAGTTATGCACAGCGTGATACTTCAGTGTCCACTTTCCCGCTGCTCGCGTCTCTAGTGACGACATCACTCTTTAGCACACTGGTGTCCAGGAGGTTCTTGAACGTATTTGGTATCACGTTAGATTCTCTGTCCACGGCCTTTATGTTCTTCTCGTGGATTATGTGCGCATCGTCTATCATGACCACGCAAGCGGTTCTCTTCTGCTTGTACTTGAACGCTTGCGGGGTGAATGAGGTGAGTGTTTCTATACAACCTCTTACCCTTCTGAACTGGTAATTCAGCACGTTGTTTGCGTAGCTCTTACCCTCCCCAGGACCCATGATGTTGAACAACATAGCCCGTTCGATTGTGTATCTGGGAGCGGTGTTGGCGACGATGTAGTTGAACGTCGTAGACGCCTGAAACAACCTGCCCACTTGCAGGTTGTCGCAGAACAGGTAGCGCACCAACGCGTGGTCGTACACTTTCACCGGAGCCAGAGAGCCGAGGTCTTCTGAATGACGTGACGTGCTGACGTGCTCAGGTGAACGTATTGTCTCATTTCCGGTTACCGGTGTTTCTGTGTTACTGATTGCAAAGTTCGCTGCTCCAGCTAAACCCAGTTAATTTTGATATTTTCTTTACTATAGCGGTTAATTACCCGCTATACATTTAAGGATACACTAGCTCTGTTTAAGCACTCATATCTGTCTCCTGTTAGCGACTTTCCGCTAATCCCACAGTTGTTTACACGCTAGTTAGTTGCTACTTTAGCTCAGTTAGCGATGGCGTCTCTCTCCCTCTCCCTCTCCTGCTCTCTCTTGCTCGGTGTGTCAGATGTTTAGTTACTCCTCTGCCTCCTTTAGCGATAATGGTACGTGTAACAAATGTAGTTTATTCACCGCCTTGGAGGCGAGGCTCAGTGAGTTAGAGTCGCGGCTCCGCACCATGGAGAGTCAGTCAGCCGTAGCTAGCCAGCCCCTAGCCGGTGCGAGCCGACCAGAGGTAGCTTCTGCTAGCCGTCTCCCGGCAACTCCCGAGCAGCCGGGAAGCCAGGGAGGCTGGGTGACTGTCCGAAAGAAGCATAGCCCTAAACCAAAGCCCACGGTTCACCACCGACCCGTTCACGTTTCTAACAAGTTCTCTCCACTCAGCGACACATCCGCTGAGAAACCAACTCTGATTATTGGCAGCTCCATTTTGCGAAACGTGAAATTAGCGACACCAGCGGCCATAGTCAAATGCATCCCAGGGGCCAGAGCGGGCGACGTTCAATCCTATTTAAAACTGCTGGCTAAGGATAAGCGTAAATATGCTAAGATTGTTATTCACGTCGGCGGTAATGACAGCCGATTGCGCCAATCGGAGGTCACGAAAATTAATGTGGAGTCGGTGTGTACATATGCAAAGACAATGTCGGACTCCGTAGTTTTCTCTGGACCCCTGCCTAATCTTACTAGCGATGACATGTATAGCCGCATGTCATCATTCAACCGCTGGTTGTCGAGGTGGTGTCCAGGTAATGATGTGGGCTTTGTAGATAATTGGCGGACTTTCTGGAGAAGACCTGGTCTGATTAGGAGAGATGGCATTCATCCCACTTTGGATGGAGCCGCTCTCATATCTAGAAATCTGGCCGAATTTATTAGTGGCCCAAAGCCATGACAGCTCAGAGTTCAGACCATAGACTTAATACAGTCTGTGGTCCAGACCAGGAGGCAGAGTTGCAGTCCTACACGCTTCTCTGCGCTTCCATTAGAGCAGTTACCCACCCTAAACTCCACAGAGAGGTTGTCTGCCCCCAGACCACTTAAATTATTTAAATCAAAAGTAAACAGAAGAAGAGTTACACATAAAAACCTAATAAAAAGTAAAACCACCACTGCAACAGTACAACAAAATAGGAGAATTAAATGTGGACTCTTAAATATCAGATCTCTCTCATCTAAAGCTGTTCTAGTAAACGATCTAATATCAGATCATAATATTGATTTATTTTGTCTTACTGAAACCTGGCTGTGTCAAGGTGAATATGTTAGCCTAAATGAATCCACTCCCCCCAGTCACATTAATACTCACATTCCTCGAGGCTCAGGCCGAGGAGGTGGAGTTGCAGCCATCTTCGACTCAAGCCTATTAATCAAACCTAAACCTAAACTAAATTATAACTCGTTCGAAAGCCTTGTTCTTAGCCTTTCACACCCAACCTGGAAAACAGTACAGCCAATTCTATTTGTTATAGTGTACCGAGCTCCTGGACCGTATTCTGAATTTTTATCTGAATTCTCAGAGTTCTTATCAGGTTTAGTCCTTAAAACGGATAAAATAATTATTGTAGGTGATTTTAATATTCATGTGGATGTAGAAAATGATAGCCTTAGTGCTGCGTTTATCTCATTACTAGATTCGATTGGCTTCTGTCAGAGTGTACATAAACCCACTCACTGTTTTAACCACACCCTCGACCTTGTTCTTGTTTATGGCATTGAAATTGAACATCTAATAGTCTTTCCACAGAATTCTTTTTTATCAGACCATTTTTATTAACTTTTGAATTCCTATTACTGGACTACACGCCATTAGGCAAACATTCCTACACTAGATGTCTATCTGATAGTGCTGTAGCTAAATTTAAGGAAGTGATTCCATCGGCATTAAATTCAGTTCCATGTCTCAATGTAACAGATGACTCCTATGCTAACTTTAGTCCCTCCCAAATTGATCATCTTGTTGATAGTGCTGCAGGCTCACTACGAATAACACTCGACTCTATCGCCCCTCTAAAAAGAAGATAATAAAACAGAGGAGGTTAGCTCCATGGTATAACCCGCAAACCCGCAAATTAAAACAAACATCGCGAAAACTTGAAAGGAATTGGCGTTCCACCAATCTGGAAGAATCACGTTTAGCCTGGCAAGATAGTCTTAAAATTTATAGGAAGGCCCTCCGTAATGCCAGAGCAGCCTACTACTCATCATTAATAGAGGAAAATAAGAACAACCCCAGGTTTCTGTTCAGCACTGTAGCCAGGCTGACAGAGAGTCACAGCTCTGTTGAGCCATGTATTCCTATAGACCTCAGTAGTAATGACTTCATGAGCTTCTTTAAAGATAAAATTCTAACTATTAGAGAAAAAATTCAGCACCTCCTGCCCTCAGTTGGTACTGACTTATCTTCAAACACAGGAACCTTAGAAACAACTGTAAAACCTGTACATTTAGACTGCTTTTCTCCCATCAACCGTAATCAACTAACTTCCATGATTTCCTCATCTAAGCCATCAACGTGTCTCTTAGACCCCGTCCCAACTAGGCTGCTTAAAGAAATTTTACCCTTAGTTAGCACTTATGTACTAGATATGATCAATCTGTCCTTATTTAAAGGCTATGTGCCACAGTCCTTTAAAGTAGCTGTAATTAAGCCTCTTCTTAAAAAGCCCACTCTTGATCCAGGGATTTTGTCAAATTATAGACCTATATCTAACCCTCCTTTTCTCTCTAAGATCCTTGAGAAAGCAGTCGCCAATCAGTTGTGTGACTTTCTACACAACAACAAGCTGTTTGAGGATTTTCAGTCAGGATTTAGAGTGCATCATAGCACAGAGACAGCACTGGTGAAAGTTACAAATGACCTTCTAATTGCATCAGACAAAGGACTTGTCTCTGTACTTGTCTTACTAGATCTTAGTGCTGCATTCGATACCATTGACCATCACATTCTATTACAGAGACTAGAACATTTAATTGGCATTAAAGGTACTGCACTAAGCTGGTTTAAATCCTATTTATCAGATCGATATCAGTTTGTACACGTTAATGATGAATCCTCTATGCACGCCAAAGTTAGTCACGGAGTTCCACAAGGTTCTGTGCTTGGACCAATTCTATTTACCTTGTATATGCTTCCTTTAGGCAATATTATTAGGAAGCACTCCATAAATTTTCATTGTTATGCAGATGATACCCAATTATATTTATCGATCAAGCCAGATGAAACCAATCAATTAGCTAAACTTCAAGCATGCCTTAAGGACATAAAAACCTGGATGACCTGCAATTTTCTGATGTTAAACTCAGACAAAACCGAAGTTATTGTACTTGGCCCCGAACACCTTCGAAACACATTATCTAAAGATATAGTTTCTCTAGATGGCATTGCCCTGGCCTCCAGCGAAACCGTAAGGAATCTTGGAGTTATCTTTGATCAGGATATGTCCTTTAACTCCCACATAAAACAAACTTCAAGAACTGCCTTTTTTCATTTACGTAACATTGCAAAAATCAGGCACATCCTATCTCAAAAAGATGCAGAAAAACTAGTCCATGCATTTGTTACGTCTAGGCTGGACTATTGCAACTCTCTATTATCAGGCTGCCCCAATAAATCCCTTAAGACTCTCCAGCTGATTCAGAATGCTGCGGCACGTTTACTGACAAGAACCAGAAAAAGAGAACATATTTCTCCAATATTAGCTTCTCTACACTGGCTCCCTGTAAAATCCAGAATAGAATTTAAAATCCTTCTCCTCACCTTCAAAGCCCTAAATGGTCAGGCACCATCATATCTTAAAGAGCTCATAGTACCCTATTACCCCACTAGAGCACTGCGCTCCCAGAATGCAGGGTTCCTTGTGGTTCCTAGAGTCTCTAAAAGTAGAATGGGAGCCAGAGCCTTCAGCTATCAAGCTCCTCTCCTGTGGAACCAGATCCCAGTTTGTGTACGGGAGGCGGACATCCTCCTCACATTTAAGAGTAGGCTTAAGACTTTCCTCTTTGATAAAGCTTATAGTAGGGCTGACTCAGGTGACCCTGAGCCCCCCCTTAGTTATGCTGCTATAGGCCTAGACTGCCGGGGGACTTCCTATGATGCACTGAGCTCCTTTCTCCTCCTCTTCCTCTCCATCTGTACGCCCTCATATCCCATCAATGCTTGTTATTAATTCAACTTCTTCCGTAGTTGTGTGCTTCTCTCTCTCTCTCCCTCCCCTTCTGTTGCTTTCTGCAGGTGTTTCTGCCTCTGGAGCTGTGGAGTCTGGGTCTGTGGTTGCTGCCGCCTGCTGCCCCCGTGCTCCTGCTCTGCACCCGCTGATGCTATTGCTGTTGTTGCTGTTATTAGTATTGCTATTATAATGTTGCTCTTAGTGTTGTTTCTGTTGGTGTTAACATCAATGCCATTACCATATCTATGCTGTATTGAGCTGCTGTATGTTCTCTTTCCTCCTGCTCTCTCTCTCCCGCTCCCCCCTTCCCCCTTCAACCCAACCGGTCGAGGCAGATGACCGCCCACCTTGAGCCTGGTTCTGCTCGAGGTTTCTACCTGTTAAAAGGGAGTTTTTCCTTGCCACTGTCGCATAGTGCTTGCTCATGGTGGGAACTGTTGGGTCTCTGTAAATATAAAGAGTCGGTCTAGACCTGCTCTATTCGAAAAAGTGCCCTGAGATAACTTTGTTATGATATGGCGCTATATAAATAAAACTGAATTGAATTCTGAGTGATCGGCTACATTGCCCGGCGTGAGGTATAATGATTTGTGGATGTCGGAAAGCTCGTGACATAGGGACAAGCTCGAATTGCTCATGGTCTGGTCCACCAACTCGCTCATACCCTGGTACAGTGACCCTTGCCATACTAGCATGTGGAAGACCATATTTGCTATGCTCTCAAACTGCCGGCGGCCTCTGTACTTGACTTTCATTTCTTTGCTCAGGCGCTCCAGTTTACCCAGATTGGGGTACAGATGCGCAAAGTAGTAGCTGTGGTCATCTTTGCTCACGACGAAGGGGTGTCGATCTGATGAGATGTAAAAACACGAGTACGCCGTGTGACACTCACCAGCACAGGCTTTACGGGGTCCCATTGCGTGACTTCGTTTACACAAACATTGCCCGCTGTTCAGCAACGAGGCTAGCCTCTGTGTCCTGCGTGTACTCCCCCCTTCAACCTAATCGGTCGAGGCAGATGACCGCCCACCTTGAGCCTGGCTCTGATCAAATCTGTCATCTTTCACAAACAAGAAGAGGCGCTCTTGTGCAGAGGGTTGGTGGTTCACGCTCAGGGTGGTAACGTCTACAACACTGTACACCTCAGAGTTACCGGTGTAGCTCCTGTTGTAGGATACGACCTAGATTTAATTCGCGATCAGGACGGTGAGGAAGAGACGTGGGAGTTGACACGGGAAACCTGGCTTAAGTATTTTGCAGCTGAACCTGTGCACATCCACGTTCTTCATGATGACATTAAGCGAAAAGTAAATGCTCAGGTTTTTCCTCTCAAATGTATATCGTTGGCCGAAAAGTACATACGGACAGTACGGGGAGCGCTGACATTCGGAGACTTGTGTCCTAGCAGAGGCTACTACATTGCTCGAGATGGCAACACACCTGCTTTATGCTCTGATGTCATGTTTGGAAGGATGTATTTTATACCCACACACAAGTTGAACCAGGACATCTCAGTCTCCGAACTCGTATATGATCATGACAGGTCTGATGCGGAGGCTAAGAGCTTTGACAGTAAACACATGCCCTATTTCTACAAGGCAGCCTGTCTGGATATTGAAACGGTGTTCGACAAGTCGTACCACGACACATCCCTGCAATGTAAATCGTTCGCCTACAAGTTTCCCTACTGCACCGAGGGTACGGTCAAGGCTATGACAGAGTACAGGGATAAATTGGTTCACATTGTGAACACGGGTAGGAAACTGTTACCCAAACACTGTAAGTGTGTATCCATCCCCGCTCTGGCACCCGACATGCCAGGCCAGCAGCACGAGATCACTTGCGTCTCTCTAGTGATCCTCAACTCCCATATACCCAAGACATCACCCTGCGAGCACAGGAAGAAGCTCATAGTTCTCTACAACAAATGTAAGGTCGCGCACGGCAATCATCACCCAGAGGTGGACCACGATCTGGCTAGGGGTGCCGGTATAGACGATGTCAAGAGGATTGTATTTTACCCATGTTCAGGTGAACTCGCGCTATTGGAGAAAATGATCCAACTGCTGCATTATTATGATATAGAACTTCTGTACGTGTTCAACGCTGAGTTTGACGTGAGAGTGATCGAGCAGCGTGTGCACTTCTACGCGGAATCGAAAAGGAGCATCATCGATTTCGCTACCCAGAAACGGTGTTCCTCGCTACTGCAAGCCTGGAACGGTCTCTTTGTGACCAGGACCTTGGCTAAGGACATGGTACCTTTCTTCCAGTTTGAAAACGTCCGTTACCTGGATATGTACAAGGAGATGCTCAAGAGCGTAGGGTCGGTGTTGAATGGAACCCTGACTGAATACAAGCTCCAGCTGATATCCGTGCACATCGAAAAGTTCAACAAAGAAAAGGCTAAACTGGGTCACTTCAAGATGAACAGCTGCGGCATGAACATCATAGATCTTTACAGGATGGCTGGAACTAGAGAGATCAAGTTCGCGTGTACCAGTATGAAGTTGAACGACGTGGCGCCCTTTGTCATTGCCAAGGCCAGGGAGCTGCACAGAAAGCCCCCGAAGGACATCAGGAAGCTTTGCAAGCTTGCGGACGTCAGTTACTGTAAAATGGACGAGATGATCAGGATGGGGGGGTAAGGGTCTCTTCTCCGTACTCGTCTACAACTTGGTCGACTCACAGCTGTGCGCCAGGCTGGCTAAAGCCCTCAAGCCCGTGTCGGCTCTGTTCCATTGATGTAGGACCACTCTCAACATAGACGTAGTGGTACACGGAAGAGGTGATAACTTCAGTGGCTTTGTGCAAAGCATTCACTCGGTTCAGATTCCTCAGCTCAAGATTACACTCGACACTTTGAGAGTCAGAGCGGGGCCGATCGGCGCTGAGCTGAACAATCGGCTAAGATGGGACCCTAAGCCGGACTCTGACTATGGAGACGGTGGAAAGTGGAAAGGGGGGGCCGTGTGCGACCCTCTCACTGGTCTACACTACTCAGGACCCGGTATGGGCTTGGAGCTTTCGTTTGACTTTTCCAGCATGTACCTGTCCATCATGTGCACTCTCAACATCTCTCCCGAGACCACCATCCCCTGGCCTCCTGTTGACTTTCACCACGATCTATCCAGTTGGGTGTGTTACAACTGGGAAGCTGAGGGCTTTGAGTACGCGCCGCTCATTCTCAAGTACGATCGCAACCAAGGCCGCTTTGTTCATGCACCGGCCATATTCTCTTCCTCAGTCGAGTACTCTCTCAACCAACGAGCCGACTTCAAGAGGAGACTCAAGAACCCTGATATCAGTGATGCTGAGCGAGTATACTACAAGATGCAGGAGGGAGAATGTAAGGTGCTCGCCAATTCCTTCTACGGAACAGCTCCTCACCCCTGCGGACCTCTTATCTGGCCACGGGAGGCGGCAGATTTCCGTGGTAAACAGTTGCGTGTCTACTTTTTATCAGCATCAATGCCCTGTCGTATACGGAGATACAGACAGTGTCATGGTCTCGGTTGGATGTGGACCCGATGACCCTCATGAAGAAAGCGACGTGCCTAACATTGTACTCACAAATGACGCGCCTGGTCGGGATATGGAAAATGAGCTCCTAGAGAGCTTCGTCCGTAAGGCCCGTGCGGTAATTGGTGATAAGTTTAAGAGGGTCGGAGAGCGGGTACCTGCATTTCTGGATTACGTGCACAAAGCCTTGGTCGAGGACACTCTTGAGAGGATGTACGTGATAGGCAGAGGTAACACGCACCAGAAGGTACTCAGAGACCCGAGCGGAACATACACACAGGAAGGCTACCCTGTGTACATGGCCAACGTGCCCGGGTCCAACGAATTAACCGACGTAACCCGAGCCTTTTGTGAAAGACAGGAGAGTAAAGCTAGAGTATGAAAACAGTTGTTCCGTGTACTGCCACGTAGCTAAGAAGACCTACGTTGCCCTCACGCACACCCTGGATGACAAAGGCGACATCTCTTCTGTTTCTGTGAAGGTCAGGGGCTTGTCAGCTTTCAAAAGCATGCGATCGCCTTGCGATTCCGCAGTCACGGAGACCTTCATAGCGTGTGTGATGAGGGGAGACTGCATCAAGCTGGACACGGACAAGGTGTCGTGTTTCTCTACCTCTCCCTGGCATCAGCTCAAGTGTGGGGATGTAATATTGTACCTGGAGAGGGAACCCGTCGTGGACGATCTAGGTAGGTGGTTAGAGTTGCAGCAAGCTAGCACCTTTCTGGTCGCTTACAGAGTAGCCGAGGTTACAGTGTCACGGTTAGACTCTGGCTTCTCCGCGGTCTCTACTAGACTCATCCCTGAGCGGGACAATGGATCAGATGCGGTCGGTGCGATCACAGTGAGAACGTTGTACAAGGATTTGAAATACTGTATGAACCACATGTTTTCGCGGAAGGAAGCCATCCTCAGAGACCTGCTCACGTGCAAAGCATCCGAACTCATCGCATCCAAAATGAGAGCGGGGTTCTTCCCTTGGAGCAGTCTCATCAAATCCACAAAGAACAAGCACTTCGGTCAGCAGACGCTGGATCGTCTGAAGGTCAGCAACTCCAGCATCAAAACCACCTACATAGAAATTGTACGGAACGTGGCTACAGCAGATTACAGGACTGTCCGTCAAACCGGTGGAGTGTTACGAGTATCACAAGTGCAACCCCTGTGAAGCAGCTTTCTACAGATACCCGTTGGACCTCCAAGCCACCACAGGGTGCATCACTGCAGGTGTTGCTTTCTGCAGGTGTTTCTGCCTCTGGAGCTGTGGAGGTCTGGGTCTGTGGTTGCTGCCGCCTGCTGCCCCCGTGCTCCTGCTCTGCACCCGCTGATGCTATTGCTGTTGTTGCTGTTATTAGTATTGCTATTATAATGTTGCTCTTAGTGTTGTTTCTGTTGGTGTTAACATCAATGCCATTACCATATCTATGCTGTATTGAGCTGCTGTATGTTCTCTTTCCTCCTGCTCTCTCTCTCCCGCTCCCCCCTTCCCCCTTCAACCCAACCGGTCGAGGCAGATGACCGCCCACCTTGAGCCTGGTTCTGCTCGAGGTTTCTACCTGTTAAAAGGGAGTTTTTCCTTGCCACTGTCGCATAGTGCTTGCTCATGGTGGGAACTGTTGGGTCTCTGTAAATATAAAGAGTCGGTCTAGACCTGCTCTATTCGAAAAAGTGCCCTGAGATAACTTTGTTATGATATGGCGCTATATAAATAAAACTGAATTGAATTGAATCACGGTTATGTTTGGAGGCTCGCTTATATGCGAGTCCAAACGCTCTGAATCCAACAAATCTCCGGATAGACATCAGCACGATTGTGACCGCGAATCAGATGCCGATCGCGTCTGTGATCACGAACAGCACGGAGGCCCCTCAACGGAACCATCTTCTCACACGAAGCTCGTTTGTCATCCATACCAGCCTTTTGCTAAATGTTTCGCAAACTCCAGAGTGTTGATAGCTCATTACGTGGACCGTACCTTGGTCAACCGCTCTGGGAAGCTTGTGGCTCACTGTATCATAGACTACTGCTTACCCCGCCACATGTACAGCTCTGTTCTGGGTATCCACAGTCTGGCTGATTGCAAAGAGCACCTGCTCAATGCCATCACGTCTGTCAGAGGTAGGTTAAAGAGGGCAACCGCAGCTTTCAACTCCGTGATGAACAACTGTCCAGAACACATACCGGCATGCGGAGCTCGGGAAGCAGAACATCTTAGGATAAACAGGGAGACTGACTCGTCTGCCTGGTGAGAAACTCGATGTATGTACCAAAGTAATTGTGGAGGACATGGCCTTACAGCCCCGTGACGTGTATAGAAATCTGAGTACTTCCCTCGGGGAAGCGCTCACCGAAGCTATGTCTGACGCATAGTGCATAGTGTCACTTGGACGAGCTTCATCTACCCCCCATTCGGACGCGCCCATATCGCTCATGGTTCCAACTGTCATGCTAACAGACGCTGGGATTGCATCATCTACCAGTATTTCCATAGTGAGAAGCGAGTTGTGTGAGCGGACCCTAGTGGACTTAGCTGGTCTGCTTTATCAGACTGTACTTCTGCTGCAAATACACCGTCCCGAAACATTCAGCTCGCCAGGTATCATGTACCCTGAGTCTGTGCTTTGTATAATGCCTTACTCCTGCGATGACGCGAACCTCATACGAACGTGGATCGAGACGTTCAAGGAGAAGAAGTGGCTAAAGTCTGCCCCAGTCAAGCTCGGGAAGAGGAAACGTACTCTCTGCAGGGAGGTAACATATCATTGTACAGGCTGTAAAAACTTCTACAGAGACCTGTTTGTGAACAATGTTCCGGGACACAGACTTATTCAGCGTGTCTACGGGCAAGACAAAAGGAGAAAAATAGGATGTTGTGTTAACGAAAAACGGTGGCTCGCGTGAGCCCGCGCGCCAACGCTATCGCTGTTCTTAGATTGAGATTAAGGAATCACTAACGGTCCTGTAGCCACCGCCGATTACACCCCGGTGACAATAACGCTAAAGGGTAAAACGTGTCTTTCAGCCAGAAGGAATACAACTTTTCACACACTATGACCAGAGCCACTCAGACTCGGCAACCTGCGATGTTCAAACTCGAGCTACGAGACCTGATGCCATTCCACGATCACAGTACTCTGTTCGTTATCAACAACATGAGCGTAAATGCGTACAAACAAGGTACGTGTGAGAAAATACCAGTTAAGTTTGCCGTTCTCAGCGACAACAAGAAAAGGGTCTTGACGAATGACCCATGCAAGCTATCTTCCAAGTGGCAGGTCGACATCGAAAGTGGGTCCAACGTGAAGATAGCGGGCACGGACGCCGAACCTTTCAAGCGCACACTAGCCGTGTACGATGAAGAAAACAGACAGGCTCTCATCAACGTTCTGATGTTCATGATGTCGGACAGCCTGTGGACTTCAGACAAGGCGAGAGGAGCTTTCGACGTGCTCGCTAACGCTACCCAAGAGGTGTTTGAATTCAAATGCCACTTGTGTTCAGAAATCAGCATTGTTCGTGTCACGAAGGGCCCCGGTACACGTCCCTATTTCTCTTTCCCACAGTGTGCGGCTGGCTTTGTGTGCATACCCTTTCAATCCTTGGATAAGTACTATGACGCTCTCATTGACATCATAGCTCTTTTGAGATCAGCTTCCCTTGACAATCTTGACATTTTGCATAGTGTCACACAGGAGATGGCACTTGACCGCTATTTTCAAGACCTGGACTGTACATGTTTCCCTCCTAGACGCGTGCACACGGGGGACATCGTGATCCCATATGCAATGATGAAATATATCACATCCCTGTACCAGACGATGAGCGAGTACGCAGACAACTTCGCCATTATAGATGAGAGAACACCTCACATTAAAGTCCTAATCGAGAGTCCCTCAGAGAACATAGGTGATATCACAGGGCGTATATCTCTCACCGTAATATACGGATCGAGCCTCTTGGCCATGTACAAGAAACTCAGCCATGGTCTGCAGAATGTGGAGGTGTGTGAGGAAGAACAACACCACAGTCTTGCCGACATCACACAGTTGAGCAGCGACGTGTTGTTACGGAGGTCCTCTTTGCCGTTTCTATTGAGTAATGATATGTCTTTAAAGGACTGGTGTACCTTCTACAACTACCACAACTAATCACCGGGTTGTCAATACCGGACGGAAAGTGAAGACATCGTGATAGCAAGGATTGTCATTTATTGTATGTATTTATTACGATTTCCATGTATGAATAATGACACCGTGATAAAAGCAAGGATTGTCATTCATTGTATGTATTTATTATTGATAGGTACAAACACAACTGTACATAAAAACCATAGCTTTTGCATGAGCCGAGGGTAATAGCGTTATCACGGACTGACCGTCTTGAGATGATGTGGAATGGACGCTCTCCTTCTGCATATTTTTGTTCTTACTCTTGTATGGTAGAAACGTTGCAGTACACAAACGTGACCTTGCTTATATGGTGCATTAAATCTGTGAGTGTAAAGAACCTTAAAGCGTTTTCTGTCCAGAGCGTAAATCCCAATCTATCGAACGTGACCTTGAATCTCTCCTCATTTGCGGTTATGATTTCAAATAAATAGCCTTGAGTGAAGTCACTTATACATCGCATTACCACAGCTGGGTTTGCATGTTGGTCTGTACACATGTACTTGCCACCACGGATGACCACAGAAAACAACATGATGTCACGATTACTTTTAACCACAACAGAACACACTCCTCCAGGAGTGTCGCGTAATTGGGCTGCAATGATAATGGCTCCGGTTTGGATTTCGGGTGTGTTCATATATGAGCGAATCCATTCCTCCGACACATTACCCCACCATCTGTCACCCAGCCATGTTATGAAGGGATACCATGAACTTTGTAACAGGGTCCAGTTATCCTCCTCACGACCTTCATCGTCCTCATGTTCTTCATCGTCTTCATAGTATTCGTCATCCTCGCCACAGTATTCGTCGTCCTCATCCTCACTGTGTTCATTGTCCTCCTCTCCCTCCATCAGCGTATCACTGATTGCTGCAATTAAGTCCTGTTGTTTTTCATCCTCCTCTTCTTCCTCTACCTCCATCAACAGATCATTGATTGAAGCAATGAATTCCTGGTGTTCTTCATCCGTCACTAGCTCATTACAGTATCCGTAACAATACTCCATCCGGGGCATCTGGACACAAACAACTGTGTCATAATGCCCCCCGCTATTCTCCAGATAAATCCCTTGGTTAGACAAATGTAAATCATCATCACATTTGTATTCCAACCACCGGTCCTTGTGGTATGTGTATATGCTTATGCCCAAATAGTCTGCCATTGCTTGGATTTCAACTTCCGTTGCCCAACTGCCCAGAGAGTCCATCCTTGATGTGCTGATGTATTCCATAACTGAGCTGTAACCAGCTCTGAGAATACTGCTGTATGCAGCGTTACTCAATATATGTTGGACAGCCGCATTTCTAAATGTTTCGTGATGTTCCTCTGTACCACATACGGCTTCACTGACCGCTCTAAAGAAACAGTTCCCGTCACCTTCTATCTTCACAATGTTACAAGGCTGTCCTAGTTCTCCAGTGCCATAACATGGGACTTGGTCCTTGCACTTCACTCCCAGCTGCGCGCACATAAGCCGTGCTGTCGCGGGTCTGACAGGGTTGAATTGTAGCTTCTTACTTGAGCACTCTTTATCGAATGCTACATCTAGCTCATTGTCACCCATATTCTTTCTTTGTGGACTGTAACCTCTGAGTGTGTCAAAACATGCTGTTGTCAGGTGCGCCATATTTAACCAACCATTAAGTTATTCAGTTGTTCAAAATCCCGGTTATTCTCTTTAAACAATCCGGTCCTGCTTAAACTCTTGCAGCGTAGGAAACGGTCGTTTCACAAAGGTCACATTTTGTCTCATGTACGCACACGATGTTTCAGCCAATCAGCGGCGGAACTCTTTTGTTAACTGGCATTATTCTCTCCTTGTGCATTGGTAATCTCTGAGTGTGTTCAAACACGCTGTTACGTGCGTTAGTAAAATGACCTCCAAAGGAAAGTGATGGAGTCAGAGGCAGAGAGACGAGGGATGGCTGGGTGATTGTACAGGAACATATGTCAATGAGTGTGAGACTGTTGGGATTCCGTATAAAAGACACTGTACAAATGCATCTTAGTCATTGTGTTTATTATGGGTATCACACTGTGTAATATTATAATACAGAGTTGGCCGAAAGGTCACCTTGATCTCATGTAGTTCTACCATTTGTGTGCGTGTAAATGAGGACTGGCTAGCATGAAGTCACGGAGACCAGGCGGAACAAGTGGTATTATTTCCTCAGCGTCGGAGGTTTGCTCATTCGCTGTTGTAAACAATCTGTTTCTGCAGAACTCTTTCAGCGTAGGAACCGGTCTTCCCACGAAGGTCACCTTTGCTCTCGCGTAGTCGAGTACGCCTTTGATGGTGGGAAATCGTACACTGGTGGATTCTAACTTAACCGACCTCGGTTCCTTTGAAAGGGTGTACCCTGAGACATCGATGTATACCCTGTACACGTTGTCCTTGTCCGTGGTTATAATGTCGAAAAGGTACCCTTGTCTGTTGCAGTTCATGTAACACGTTACCGCAGCCGGGTTCGTGTATAGCATCTCCATTTTCTCTAGATCCCCTTGTGCCTCCACGTGCTCCTTTGACCATATTGAGGAGCTGCCACTTGTCAACCCCCACCATGAGCTTTTCAGTGTCGTTATCATGTCACGCATTTCGTCCACTACACGGGTGCCAGAGAATCCATCGGGCTCGGCTAGAATATCATGTGGCTTAGATAGTAGGTGCCCGTCTTTGGTGTCATTAAGCAGTTTTTCAATCATCTTAATAGGATTGTGGTATCCAATGGAGCTGTGGCATCTGTATTCGCCATCGACGATGAACATGCTCCATCTGAAGATGCTACGGACATTCTTTACCATAACTGAACACAGTGTTCCGAGACAGTATGTTCCTGATACGTTTCCACGGTATGCCAAGACGACAGTAGCGCCCCTACGAATTTCAGGTCTGAATAGAAAATCCAGAATAGTATCTTGAGACATGGAGCCCCACCATCGGTCCCCCAACCATTCTAGAAACGGATACCACGACTTATTGAGTAGAGTCCAGTTTCCAGACGGTTGCTCGTGTGCAGCGCTAGCGAAACGGAGGGCTTCGAAGTGTTGCGGGGTCACATACGCCATGGCCCCGGTGTACGTTGGCGGGGTGCGTTAAGCTAAGCGTAAGTATATGTTAGTGGCGCCCAGGCGGGTTGTGTAGACTCGCGAACCTGGACGAGTCGACAAGTGGTGGCTCACAGTGAGAGGATAGCGGGGTTCCACGCGCTGGATTTCCGTGCGCTAGTCCCGCATGAAGTCTTTTAAATGTTGTGGAATATCCATCTCACTGTCCGTATCGTCCTGATGTCTTTCGATCCTGCACTTGCATAGCTCTTGCAGGCTACGGAAAGGTCTTTCTTCAAATGTGATTTTTATAATGTTCCTCCAGTGGTCCAGTAACTCGCAGATTGTAGCAAATCGGTACACAACGCCTCGGCACATGACATTGTACCCCAATTCGTTGAATTTTACCTTGTGTTCCGTTCCGCGTGAGGTTACAATACTAAAGAGGTATCCCGACTCGTTTTTGTCCATATAGAACAATAGAGCAGCTGGGTTTTCGTGATAACGTTCCATCTTTTCTAAGTCATATATCACCTCATAGTGATTCCATGACCACACGTATCCCCAACACGTGCATGCCATTAGCCTTATCATCTCACGCATGTCCTCTACCACACGTGCAATGGAAAATGCATTTGGGTCGGGGTCTTGTAGCTCCTTTGGTTTAGCGAGCAGGTACCCCTGTTTGATGTAATCCACTAGGGCTTTTATCGTAAGCAAAGGAGTCAGTCGTTCGGATGTCACAATGTCGGTGCATCTGAACGTACCTCGCTGGATAATTGTCGTACACTCATCGATGCCATCCTGAGTCTTCACTGTAACTGAACACAATCCTCCTGATAAGTCGCCGTAGTATTTTGAGATGACTACGGCTCCGGGGTTGATCTCTGGTCGGCTTAGAAAAGACCTAATCGTGTGGTGAGACACGGAGCCCCACCATCGGTCACCCAACCATTCTAGAAACGGATACCACGACATATTGAGTATAGGCCAGTTTCCAGACGGTTTGCTTGCAGCACTAGCGAAACGGAGGGCTTCGAAGTGTTGCGGGGTCACATGTGCCATGGTCCAAGGTATAACTTAGTAGGTGTAGACAATGTCCGTGAGCTTGACAAGACATTGTCACTAATACAGGATAATCGACCGGCGTGGTCGTGTATACCAGGTGTCAATCAGTTGCAGAACTCTTGTCATGTTAACTGGTATTTCCTACCACATAGTTTGGGTGCCTGAGGGCTGGCCAACATGAAGTCGCGGAGACCAGGTGGAACGTCTATATCGGTGTCCTGCTCATAACCGGTCTTCCCACGAAGGTCCCCTTAATCTCTGTTCTCATGTAGTCCAGTATGTCTTTGATCTTGGACAATCCGGTGGATTCAAGTGACCTCGGTTCCTTTAAAGGGGTATACCCAGAGACATCGATGTATACCCTGTACACACTGTCCTTGTCCGTGGTTTTCACAGTATGCCGAGATGACTGTAGCGCCCGTAGGAATTTCAGATCTCAATAGAAAAGACCTAATCGTCTCGTGAGACACGGAGCCCCACCATCGGTCACCCAACCATTCTAGAAACGGATACCACGATCTATTGAGTAGAGGCCAGTTTCCATAAGGCTGGTCGCGATCAGCGTTAGCGAAACGGAGGGCTTCGAAGTGTTGCGGGGTCACATACGCCATGGCCTCGGGAGTACGGTGGATGTGCGGTAAGTTAATGTCACTGATGTCCAGCCGGGTTGTGGCTCGACTGGCTCACAGTGAGAGATATACCAAAGTGATATTTGTAACACTCCTCAAGTGGTCCAGTAATGCTGTGATATTAGAAAATCGGTACACATCGCCACGGATCATGACATTGTACCCAGACTTGTTGAATGTTACCTTATATTCCCTTCCGCTTGAGGTTACGATTTCAAAGAGGTACCCCGGCTCGTTTTCGTCCATATAACACAATACAGCAGCTGGGTTGTGAGTATCTTCCATACTTTGTAGAGCCATTAGCACATTTTCATGATCATCGGAGTATAGTGATCCCCACCACATACCTTCCATTTTCTGTATCACTACACGGTTAGTGGGAATATCATTTGTGTAGTAGTCTTGTTCTAGGTCCCGTGGTTTAGCGAGCATGTACCCGTGTTCGTCAGCCACTAGGTCTTCTATCATTTTGATGGGATTTTTATATTCCCAGTCCACATTGCATCTGTACGCACCTCTCTGGAGGATTACGGTGTACCCAACGATACCATCCTGAGTCTTCACTGTAACTGAACACACTCCTCCTGCTACGTCACCGTACTGTTGTGATATGACTACGGCTCCAGTTTCAATATTGGGTCTGTTCAAGAAAGACTCGATTTTCTCCTTAGACACCGAACCCCACCAGCGCTCACCCAACCACTTTACAAACCGATACCATGTCCGGTCTAACCTATGCCAATTCCCATCTACACCAAGTGCCTCAAAGTGATGCAGGTTGAAAAAATCCATGGTGTCTCTGCGATCTAGGTTACGAGTTGATTCCACTCAACTTTCCTTAACAGTTAGTATATCACATCCTAACTTGCACCTTGGTCTGACGCATTTGATCATCCTAACAGGTCGCGCGCCATGCTGCTTAACCACGTGCACATCCCTGTTACCAGCATGTGCCATGCATCATTCTGAACCTTGTACAAATCACACACGGGGATAGCTCCTGTGGGTAAAGGACACTACATACTTGGCTTCCTTGTCAGGATTGGTAGCTGCAGGATTAGTGTCACAACTATCACAGGGTGATTTCCAATGACGTTCATAAATGTGATAACATGAGTATTGACTTGCTCCACGGTCACAATGGACTTGCAGTATTTGTTCAGGTCTATCAGGAACAACTGTGACCTTTAGGACTATTCCTAACATACTCAGGATGTAGTCAGTAAACGCCTTGCTGCTTTGCGGGAGTCCAGTTCCGTGCACTTTGAGAATGTCAATACCGTTAGGTATGGGCCACCTTTCAAGAAAAACGTTCGCTACTGCAAACCCAAAAGGGCCTCTCCTAGATAGACAGATGGGCAGGCTCTCCAGATCGTCCAACTGTTTCGATGGCACGCTTACGTAGGTTGTCCACTGAAAGGACCTGAGACACCAATCAAATAGGTCATGTACAATTGCTGTACTGGTATTACACAAGGTGTAGTACTTTGTAAATTTACCGGCACTGCAAGTGTCACAATGTGTGCCTTTTGAGAAAAGCACTGGGAACAAATCACCTGGCAATCGACCTACGTGTTTCGCGGGGATGGATCTTAGTAGAGCAGTGCTGATCTCTCCAGGTAGGTTACTATATTCAAAAGTGCTCAGTTGTTTGTCCAACATTCCCAAGACATAATCCGGGGCTGTAATCCGATTTTGCGTCCTTGCCACGAGTAACGCGGGCACTATTTCGAATCTGGTCACCTCGTTGAGAGTCACGCTTCTCTGCGATAGAGAAGAACGGTGGTCGTCGTTGTAATCGTACAAAGACCAGGTCTTGTACTTGCCTTGTATGGTGATCAGAGGCCTGGTCTTTGTGTCACGGTGAACGTGATAATCATTGTCATGGATGGTGATGAGGAAAGAAGCGATCGACATGGCTATCCTTTTCAGTTAACAACAGTCACCGTCTCCTGTTGTCTTTTGGACAACCGCTGTCCTTGAGTCCAACCTCGCCGCTTTCAACTCACCCAGGAGACCAACCGCTGTCCTTGAGTCCAACCTCACCGCTTTCAACTCGCCCAGGAGTCCTTGAGTCCAACCTCGCCGCTTTCAACTCACCAAGGAGACCAACCATGAGTGCAACGCGTCACTTGCGATTGACTTTGTGAACAGCATAAAGAGTCGACTACCCGACGTCGTCAGGTGCGCAGTGTACTGTGTGCCCACGTCTGCTGATGGGACCTTTGTGATCGAAATACATACCAGACCTCGGTGTTCCGTACCGTGGAGTGTTCGTAGCTTGGCAATCGCAGTGCTGAGCACGTTCTACCATGACCGCAATGTGTTGCATTTGACCATCACACACAAACAACACCAACAGAAGATATCGCGAGAGGGACAGGGTTGGGCGCCCTGTCATTACACAGATCCTATGCCATCGTGCATCCCCACACAACACCAGTGTATCTGTAACCAAACAAATCTACTCACCTTGACCGATCGTCTGACGTATTACACTACCGTGATACTGCCTCGACTCTTGGACGCGTCCCCCCTTCGCTCCTTGGGTGCGCGTCCCCTTATCACAGTGCATTTTAAAAACGCCCCCCTGTGGCAGTGGCAGTACATGTCAGTAGTACTCCTGTAGGCGCGTACACGCCGTTAACCCTTGTGCTGCCTCCGATTGTTGGCCGTAAACCCGAGACCCCAAGGGCCGGGGATGAGGCGAGAGGAGAGGAGAGCAGAGGAGAGGAGAGCAGAAGAGAGGAGAGAGAGGAGAGAGAGCAGAGGAGAGAGAGCAGAGGAGAGGAGAGCAGAGCAGAGAGAGCAGAGGACAGAGAGCAGAGGACAGAGAGCAGAGGAGAGAGAGCAGAGGACAGAGAGCAGAGGAGAGGAGAGCAGAGCAGAGGAGAGCAGAGGAGAGGAGAGAGAGAGGAGAGGAGAGCAGAGGAGAGAGAGCAGAGGAGAGGAGAGGAGAGCAGAGGAGAGAGAGCAGAGGAGAGAGAGCAGAGGACAGAGAGCAGAGGACAGAGAGCAGAGGAGAGGAGAGCAGAGGAGAGGAGAGAGAGAGAGAGGAGAGAGAGCAGAGGAGAGGAGAGGAGAGAGGAGAGAGAGCAGAGAAGAGAGAGCAGAGGAGAGAGAGAGAGCAGAGGAGAGGAGAGGAGAGCATACAACACGCGGGTCCGGGGGACCCCGAGGGCCGGGAATGAGGCGAGAGCAGAAGATAGAGAGGAGGAGAGAATAGAATAGAACACGCGGGTCCGGGAGACCCCGAGGGCCGGGGATGAGGCGAGAGGATATGAGAGAGGAGAGGAGAGGAGAGGAGAGCAGAGGAGAGAGAGCAGAGGACAGAGAGCAGAGGAGAGGAGAGAGAGAGGAGAGGACAGAGAGCAGAGGAGAGAGAGGAGAGGA